>ML769668.1:44129-87700 GCA_009733575.1 Gymnopus androsaceus JB14 | reverse complement strand
AGCGCCAGGAATGTATGCAGCTTCCAAATCAGGGGTGCAGGTTTGATTTTGCTGTCACTGTATATGGTGGTACCATAACAATATTCATACAGTGCTACTGTAAGAATATTTATACAGTGCCACTGTAAATATAGTGCCACCCTAACCATATTCACACAGTGCCACCATGACCATATTTGATAGTGCCACTGTAATCATACTGGTGCCACTGTAAATATAGTGCCACTTTAACCATATTCATACAATGCCACCATGACCATATTTTATAGTGCCACTACGACCATATTTTACAGTGCCACTCTAATCATATTTATAGAATGTCATCATAACCATATATGGTATGGTGTATATCCCTACCCCTGCTGCTGTTTTATGAGAAATTTTTGATTTTTTGTGATTATTATCCATTATTGGGTTTTTTGCAAAAGATCCAGGGTCATGTGATTGTGATACATCCCTGAATATTTTCCACATTTTTTACAATTTTTCCGGGATTTATGAGGCCTAATTTTTTATTTTTCCACAAAATAGCCCCTATGGGCGTTAAAATCAAGTCCCAAATCATGTGACAAAAATTAAAGCGGCACAGGGTGCATTCCCGCTGCCTGAATATTTTCAGTATTTTTCATGATTTTTTCAGTATTTATCAAGCCTAATCACCGACATTTTGTCCAAAATAAGCGCCGGAGGGCGGGAAATAAGCGCTGGTGAGCGCACTATGCTATAGGTGCCAGTGGGCGGGCATCGGGCTTAGGTGTTTCACCTTATCACAATCTTTTTAAAAACTTATGGATAAACAGTATTTGATGGTCTCTGCCATTTTGGAAGGGTGCCGAAGGTGCCGTGGGCTGCCAAATAAGCACCCTGGGTGCCAGGCCGGATTTTAGCAGCTGCCCGGCCATATTTCCGGGGCTCCAGAAGTTATCGTAGCTCTTTACAAAAGCTCTTTGAAGTCTTATCGATATGTTTTTAAAAAGCCTTACTGCATAGTCTCTTATAAACAGACAACTACACGATCGTAACGATGTGTAGAGAGTCTGTCACCTAAGGCGGATCATTTGGGCACTTGTATCTAGACGCCGATATCTGATGTAATCTCCTCCGATCCGACTCAGAACGCTGCCAAAACACTGTATTCCTCCAACATTCCTCCAATCTGCCGCATTGCAAAAGCATAAATGCATTGAGTTTTGGTTCTTAAATGACTTTCTTGAGTCAAGGGCTTAATGTGAATAAATTCACGCAAGTTTGCTATTAGAAGAGAGTGAGTAAACTTGGTGTTAATTTTTGGTTAATTTCGGCCATTGTTTCAAGGGAAAGTGAAGATTTGGAGTGTTAGACATTCATAAGGCAGTATTACACTGGCAGGAAGCCATAAAACAACTTAAGTGCAGTGTTGAACATTGAAACAAAGACACTGGTATGGTTTCGGCAGGGCACCAAGATTATGTAAGATTAGTAATAAGACACAAGTGCCCAAGCGGCCAATACTTAAAAAATAGACTACTTACTGCATACTGTGAAGAGATGGGCAACACAGAAGAATCATTTGCTGATGCAGCAATTCTTCAAGTTGCTCTCAGCAGAGAGCGAGTTGACCAGGCTTCATACAGAGATTCGGAGGATGGTCACTTATATGCAAGACGAGGAAGATACGATCTGCTTGGCTGCGGAGAGGGTAGGCAGCTCGGACCCAGCCTTGGCTCTGCAAATCCAGCTGCAAGGGAATATGCGTTCGCGGTTCAACTGTATTCATTGGCAGAGATTCTGGGCCATCACCAAATTGAAGGGGTTCCAAAGGGAGAACATGGCACATTTTCGTTGTGGGACATCAGTCACGGTGCAAGACTGGGTGGAAATGGACACCACGGAGGACGTAGAAATGGGTAGCATTGGGGAGCATGATGGGGAGATTGAGCCAGATTTACTTCATGCGGTAGATGAGAGGAGCATTGCGCAGGAAGTTGAATGTGTCATGTACACTGTAGAAGATGATTAAATATGTATATTGCTACTTAATACACTGGTTATTTTGTTGGGATGGTCTGTCTGGGGAACGCCCAGAGGGCTGAGCGCCAAGGCTTATGGGTGGTAAGCGCTGGGGAGCACTGTTGGAGTGTTTAATAGCTAATATATTATATTCTGGCTAATACCTAGCCATTAGTTGAGAGAAACCCTTCATCCCTCCTATTAGAGGGAAATAAAAATGATCCAAGCCTCTAACAGGAGGCATTAGGGGAACTAGCAGGTGGTTTCATTGAGAGTGCTTGACCCAAAGTAACAGAAGTAGACTTTTGTCTCATTGTTAGGGTCAACTTGATAGATATACCATCCAACTGCCATGTACGACGTGTCCACTACAAGATAAACATCCCAATCATAGTTAATAGGTCTTAAACATAGAGCATTTTTGATACCTTCTTTTATGAGGTCCATTGCCATATTGTGTTCAATTCCCCATTCCCATGGATTGTTTCCAGTAAGTCGTGTCAACGGTGCTGCTAGCTTAGCAAAATTCTTTATGAACATGCGTAGCTGACTTGCAGTTCCAAGGAACACCCTAACATCAGATTTGCTTTTACATCTCGGCTACGTTAGAATAGTCTACAATCTCGTCTCGGTATATATAAGTCATGTCGTCGTGAAAGATAGGTACCAAATTTGTCCAACCCATTGGTAGTTTTACCAATCGGTACGTTCCGAACGGTGTCTGGAACGCAGTGTAGTCTCGTGACAACATGTGCAAATCCCGTTCATCATAACGAACCTTCCAGTGGGAACAAATGGTTGAGGATGAGTAGGAAGCTCCGGTAAATCCTTAAGTGGATCTCCTTTGATATCCCTTTGCACTCTGTATTCCTTGGGCAATTCAGTTTTAACTGGTCGGACTTTTATCGCAACAGGTTTATATTTTCTTGCCCCAAAGACTCGGAACACATTATAGTGCTTATTTCCTTTTTCGTCTTTTGGGACTTTGAAGTAGTGTGGCCTCGGTTGTGAGCGTTTCCATTCTTCAGTGGATCGTTCTCTCTTCTTTGCCAAGAGAACTCGCTTAAAGGTACGCATTGAGTTAGGCTTTGGTTGATATGATTTAGGCCATTGTACGCCTTTTTTCGACTCATCAGATACAGGAGTATGTCTAGTGTCTGGTTTCGAGGGTTCTTCTCCTCGACGTGAAAGCTTTCCTTCGAGGCCTCTGCCATTGTTGGCAAATGCTTCGAACTCCTGAGGGGTCATTTTAACAGACTGACTCTCAGGGGTCGGTAAACCTTCCCTCCATTCACTATAAAACATTTTCCTGTCTTTGTGGCTTCTTTATTCAACCATGCCTTAACCCTTGTGGCCGCGATGGGTTCGAATTCTTCCATCTCGTTCACCAATGCCATTACATAGGCCTCAGCAAGCTCTTGACTTTCAAACTCTTCTCCGTTGTCTGGCAACTTATATCCCTCTAATACAAATTTCTGTCTATTAAGCCTATGTTAAGCATTACCTCTCCCTGTCGGCTACTCAGATCTTGGAGGAAGGAAAATTTATTTCTTCCTTGGAGACTAGTTTTTCTGTCGACTGAGGATTGAGCAGCCTGAAAGTGTGTTTCCGCAGGCTGGCCTATCTATTGGCTCTAGACTGCCGTCAGGAGGGGGTTAATGTGCTTCCCCTTTCCTCGGGCAAATGTCTCGATGGTACATCTATGTCCATCGTTGGGGTCAGTCATTGTAATGATTTGACCACTGTTGATGTCGTTCTCGATCCTTGTCCGCGCCAGCGCATCGAAAGGTCTACCAATCAACATCTCATACAGAGCGTCCTCGAGAATATGGATTTGGAAGTAGATAGTCATATCTCCGATAAATACCGGTACGTTCCTCGCCATACCCAACGTCGAGTTTAGTTCCCCATTTGCACTCATCATGTTAATGACAATGTCAGGGTCCCAAGAGACTCCACATCCTACTGCTATACGCTTCTTCATTGAAATGATTTGCGAGCCGGGATCCAGGACTCCTTCAACCTCTTCTTTCGAGCCATTCACTTTAGGGTAAATAACTCTAAGACTGTTCGATTGACGAGCGACAATTGTTATCTTTTGTCGAGGATCATTCTCCGGTAAATCTTGCTTAAACATTTCAACAACATCGCGATGAACATAGGATCCTTTTGCTAAACCGCCTTCATCCTCTTCTAAGACTTCGATTTCACCCAGAGCCATATCAGTAATCTCAATCCACTGGGCTGCTAGAGGCATAGTTGCATCAGGCAGATCAGTGAACCTATCCTTCCTCGATGAAACATCATCTGGGTTGGGTACTTTGTAAAGGAACTGACTGGCTTTCTGAATCAGAACTCGAGAGTTGCGGTTCTTCCTAATCATCAGCTTTTTCAACTGAGGAGAGAGTTCGAACATCTCGCCAGTTGTGACTGAGATTGGGGTTGAAAGAATCCGATCAGCAACCTCCTCAACCAAACCAGGTCAATAATTAGGGCTCTGCAGCTTATATGCTGGGCCATCAGTTTTCTTCAAGGTCTGATTCGGTGGTTTACTGGGATTCGTACTTTGTTGCAGGGCAGGGAGCACACCTTTAGGTAAGTCCCTTGGAATAGGAGTAACTGTAAGTGGTTTTATACTGTCGAAGGGTCTAGTAGCTGGTTGCGCAGCCTTTTCAACTTGTTTCTTCAATGGTACCGCGGCGCCAGGTGTTGAAACCTCTGCCTCGCTTTCATCTTCAGTTTTCCTGGCCTCATTTGTTTGTCTTCCTTGATTGGGTCGACCTTTGGGATCTTGGTCCAAATTGACTCGAGTCATTTGCCTTTTTACAAGGCTCGCCAGTTCCTTTAGCAGAACAGCCCTTGGAAGTATTTCTATGTTTTTCCTTGCCAATGGGAGACTGGTTATTATCCCTAGTTCCGCGCAGTCTCGAGTCTAGATGCCTGGTAGCATATGGATCTCGGTAAAACGCTGAGGCTCGGATAGAAGCACTCCTTGGTCCTTCCGTGCTCTAGAAGTAGCTACAGCAAGTGGGTCATGTGGCCGCATTGGACTGCTGCGGCTATCTGCCTGGGCGCTTTCCAGCAAGCGTCAACTTTGAGGGCACCCGTTAGGGTACTTCCTCATCTCGGTCTACCTTGCTTGGTTTAATAAACTTGAGTCTCGTTTAGACTCCTCGGTGAGCTGATCGCGGAAGCAATGCCTCGTTAAGACTTCGATCCCTTGGGTATATCCTTCAATGACCTAGCCTAGTATAACTGGTATGTGGGCTCATTTATCTGCCTCGGTCAGCAACTTGTTATCCAACAAGCTTGTCTCGCTACACCATACCGTGCATAGGACTTTGATTGAGGCGCATTCACAAAGTTAAGTATGGTACCATTGCGCGTACCGTTACTCTGCAACCTCTTGGGTAAAATAGGTCCTCGGTAGATTTTAACTATCAGCTCGTGCTCACTATAGTTCTCTTATTGACCATGTTTTGTTACTAACAGAACTGAGGATTATTGGTTCTGTGCAGTTCTAGCCTTAGCTGAAAAATCGGCGTATCAACGTTAAGAGTTTTGCAGTTGGGTTGCCATAATTCAACTGTCAATATATATGCCAGTTGATGCTGTAAACAGAAAACATCATATAAAAGGTGTCGCCGTTCAACTCTGAGTTCAATGTTGGACTTGTACTTTCTTTCTTATTACCTTCCAATGTCCATTCTCGCAACTTTGTTCAACTTTATTTCCTCCCAATGTAAGTTCTTATTTGTTTTCGGCATTAACTGATCAATATTTAGAAGTGTTCAATGGTTGTAGTGGCAGAGGCTGGCTCGGAGAGTGGGAAATGGAGACGCAGAAATTGGGAAACAGCAACTATAAGCTTACTACATAGCATATTAGTACTTAGTCAGATTGCTCTGCCTTGGCGGCATATAATGACGACAATAAATGATGCATAGAAATTTTCTATTATCGTTGCATGGTTATGATCATTGACGTACTCTAATTAAATGGTGCTTGGTATTGGTTTGGTACCCTGAACGTCGAATGATGGGTGGTCTCCAGAGAGCTCCAGAGTACTCTGGAGCTGCTTACCTTGCTCTGGCTGCTCCAGGAGCTCCAGGAGCTCTGGAGTACTCTGGAGCTCCCTGGAGAACCTCCAGGTTTTGCTGATGATGAATGGTAGTATCATATTTTTAGAAGGATTAATAGGGATGCGCTACAGTCTATGGATGTCAATTACAATCAAGAACAAAGCTCGAACTGAGGGTACAGTGTCCAAACGGTGTCTATAAAGAGCCATGAGCCCCCTTGACTTAGGGGTCAGGATTAGGGGTTAGGGTTAAAGGTTAGATGGGTAACAATAGACAAATTAATATACCATGTTTGAAGAATACCACCATGGTATTACCACTCATGGTAATGCCACCCATGGTAATACCATCATGGTAATACCACCATGGTAATACCACCATGGTAATACCATCATGGTAGTACCATGGTAATAACACCATGGTAATACCACCATGGCAATACCACCATGTAATACCATCATGGTAGTACCATGGTAATACCACCATGATAATATCATGGTAATACCATCCATGGTATTACCATGGTGGAATATGCCAGGCATTTACCCCTACTTAGGTCCAACTTGGAAGGCAAAAGTTAAGCCTAAGTAGGTATCTTTTAGTAGGTGACTGAAGTGTTCAATATCTAATTAAGTGTTGCATACTATACTGTAGCTTTATCTATGCTGTATACTAGTTACCGTAGCTCTGTTTTGGTAAACTATTTTACTATGTACTACTAATCTGACAATATATATGATTTATTATAATTATTTGGTCTCGCAAGTGAGAGAAACAATTCTGAGGACAACAAAAAAAATGAATTGAAAGACTGACAGATGATGCAATGATGTGCCGTGAAATGCGAAATCCATAGCAACCCATAGCAGCTCATAGCGATCCATAGCTCTGGATAGATAGCGACCTTGCTATGGGTGCTATGGGTGCTATGAGTGCTGGATAGCGCTATCCAGCGCTGTCCAGTACACCCACGTTTTGCTGATGAATTTCTTGATTTGGATAGTAGAGAACTAAGATGTGTCCATTGAACTAAATAAAGATACCAATGCCAATGCCCCATTCAAGCCTCGTCCTTTAAAGATGATATGAAACAAAGCCAAGCCATACTGAGTCTTTGGAGCTCTGTTTACTTTATTCAAATCCATGAGAACCAATGAGTTGTAACTGCCCTGCTTTACAGATTTATTTTGATATATTAAAAAGACTTCACGAGTCTTATATCCTTGCCTTGAAGAAATGCATCCCACCAATTTGCATTCTGAGGAATATTGTTCCTCATAAGCGTGTCCAAAGCTACAGTTGTGGACTGATAGAAGTAACCATCCCTTATCAAAGCCCAGGTGTATCTTCAATCTGATAAGTCAGTTTCTCTGCATGCACCTAGAGCTGGTCACAATGGTATCCACAGTGCTTTGAACTGATTACTCACCCTCCCATCCTGCATGTATTGAAAACCCTCAGAAACACTTTCAAGCCCTTTAGGATAGACCTTCATTGCAATGGTTTGGATTGGTACTGTGGAAATTAACTTTGTAACCAATGCAGCATATTTTATTGCATTTTCATAATGGGCTTGATGGGCTTCAACAATGAATGGAAATTCAATTGCCTGTAGGATTAAAACACACCTTCAACACAAACAGGACAAATTCAAAAAGTGCCACCTTACCAAGCCAAAGATTGAGTATGCCAAAATAAACTCCGTTTTTACACTAGGAATGTGGCTTTTGATTGGAAGAAGAGCTGCCAAATTGCCACCGCTTTCTCCAAAGGACTTGGGTACCTGCATCAGAGATGTTCCAGCACAGTGACAATCAACCGCCATAGTCAATCTTCCTTGAGTAGCAGTCAAGATATGCTTGAACGTGTATGAGTCTGCATAATCAAAAACCAACTCTGCCCCCAGCGACTTGACTAAATCAAAGTTCCGGGGGGAGCATGTTGTAATTATGCGCAGCCCTGAAAGTTTTGCGAACTGGATTACATATTGGCCTGTTGAAGTAGCGCCGGACCAAACAAGAATGAACTCCTCAGGTACGGATTCGGGGATGCCCAATGGAGTTGGTAGGTGTAGATATTGATAGAGGCACTGACACGCAGTGAAGCATGCAACTCCGAGTTGCGCTCCATGTTCAAATGACCACGAGTCTGGAAGAGAAAAGAGTAATGCTGCAGGAACGCTAACATATTGGGAAAATGCCCCGTTCTTCCCAATACCTAAATACCTAGTCAGTGAATACAGGTCAATTCCAGTGAGTAGACGGTTACCTCCGTGAACAATTCCAGCAACCCTTTCACCAATGAAGCGCAGCTCAGAGGGCACTTCCCGGCCCATCTTAACCACTACACCAGAAAAGTCACAACCAATGATATTTCCCTCTTCCCGACGTAATGCAACAGTTTTCCCTGTCCATGATATGTCCCAATTCAATTCATTCATATTGTTAATATACTTACAGTCGGTGGGATTCTGTGCAACAGAGTGCACTTTGATTAAAACATCCGCATCTCCAAATGTTGGTAATTCAACAGTGTGAATTTCCACCCCGCCCTTTCCAGTGGTAACCAATGCTTTCATCATGGTAGGAAGATTGTCTTCAAGCATTGAAGGTAAAATTGATAGCGAACCCAGAAATTCGCAGCCTTTAAGAATGAATGTTCAGGACAAGATTCAGGGCAAAATTGTGTCATGATCTTGATTAATCAAAAATTAGTTAAGTGTTTGCGAGACGTAGCCTTGGTGAAAGGTACCAAGGTTTCCGACTGCCACGGCCTATTCTTATTTTCCCTTGTATATTTCCTTCATTCCCCAGACCCTCTTTCCTATGTTGCCTTTCTTGCCTTCTTCCCTTGCTTAATAAATACATTGCCATTGACCTGGATCTTGTAACTGGCTCTTCCCATTCAATGCTGCGGCTGCTGAACAAAGATCATTGTGAAAAATGAAACGGGGATAGCGTGTGTGCCTCTTTGTTCATCATTGTCAGCTTAAGATGTAACATGTGCATCGCGAGTCGAATTTGTACTAAACTGATCCCTGCTCAATTGCAGATATTGAGCAACAATTATACCCATTATCAGAACAAAAGACCAACAATCATGATTCATGATGATCAGAGGAGTTTTGCGGGGATGTGCGGATTCAACAAGAAAAAACCTTTGCCTTGTGATACATGTGCCGATAAGTTCAATGATAGACACATAACAGCATCCTCATTCCTTTATCTACCAGTATATGCATTTATCGGAAGAAGAATTGGTGCGTCTGAATCAGAGCAATCAGTGAAACCCTCTTCCTCTGCTTCCTCCTGCCCCGCTCGTAGTATCTTGCGTGAGATACTCTTCTTTCCATCTGCACCTATCACCTAGTAATCATCTTAGAAAATCAGGCACATCAGGAGGAAATAAATGTCTCACAATGTCCCCAGTGATTTGTACCCCGAATTTCCCAATCACCGTGGCACCACCAAGATTCAGATCATGCTCTCAAGAGAATCTCTACATTAGCCATAGGACTCGGTATATGCCCGGATGATCATGGGGAAAAGATGAACTCATTGCGACTTGCTCATTTTGGGAGGACTTTTCAAGTACAACAACGCCGTGCCCTGCCCCAACAAATACACAAAATTCAGGCCAGCAATCCCACCACCAATAACAATCCATTCGAGTGTAGCGGAGGACGACTCCCTCATTTCTTTCGCCTGTCGGAACTACTTCTTTTGATTGTGAAGATGATGGTGGCAGCTGGACTTATTTGATTGTGATTCAATATATGACTTGGGAGGCCTATCTGTCTTGGCTGCCAGTGTAGCTGATATTTCAGTCTTTTTTCCAACTTTAACTGAAAACTCAACTGATAAGTATATTTTCATTAAACTAGGTAGCTCAACTCAATAATCATTTTTCGCTCAAAATTTCACTCATGAGCGATTTTTGACATGAAAATTGGTCAATCAATTAATATTTCATTCGAGCGTATTTTTTTTTGCACTTTTGGTGTGTATGGTGCCCTAATGTCGACCGAGCCGCGCACAACAAGAACTGCAAATTGGGCAACAGCCGCGATAAGCTCCTACGGCTGAACCAGTTGAATTACACGGTATTATGCTTCGTGATTCGTGAACGCTGGTTTCCGAGGATTATCCCGATGTTCCATGCGGCAGGTATTACTACACGAACTCTTCTTAAGTTGATGAACATATCTACTTATCTTGTCATATCAGGTGTCTGATCACAATCTCGAATCAGATAGATGTCGATGCCATTGCCACGAGCTCCTTGATGGGAAAGTATCCTACTTATGGGGTGACCGTCATATTCTTAATCCTCATCCACGACGACCATGTTTGACGCAGTATCGAGAGAAACCATCCAGATACCTAGCGTAGAGAAGGGTCTGAATCTTGATGTATGGTTCTACAAGCCACAGGGATCGGGTCCTTACCCTGTGGTTATTGCCGGACATGGGTATGTTTATCTCTGAGTCTATCCAAGTCTCCCGTGTCGATTCTTCTTGCAGGATGACGGCTATTAAAGAAGCTGGTCTCTCTGCCTTTGGCGAAGCATGGGCTTCCTCAGCGGGTTTTGCCTCGCTCATTCTTGACTATCGGTTCTTTGGTGATTCGGACGGAGAGCCTCGTAACTTTCTTTCACTCAAAAAACAGCTTGAAGACTACAAGTCGGTCATTAAATGGGCTCGCGAACGTCCTGAAACGTTCCGGAACGACAAAATTGTGGTTATGGGAAGTGCACTTAGCGGAATAACAGTTGCAAACTTGCTTCTGCAGGATCCTGGCCTTGCAGCAGGAATGGCACACTGTCCGTTGTTGGATGGTCCGTAGATTCCCACTCCCGATGAAAGTACACAATTTTCATGCCGAAATCTATTCTTTCTGCAGGATATTCGACACTGCTGGCGCTTCCATTCAATGTGCGCTTGGGTTTCTGGGCTATCGTTGATTACGTTCGAGGTAAACTCGGGCTATCCCCAGTATTTATTCCAGCGGTTGGTGAGCCAGACACGTTTGCCGTTCTTAACACCCCAAGTGCTAAACCAGGTATGTTGTCGAACTCCGAAGGAAAGCAGCTCTGTTAAACGCTCTGCAGGCTTTGAGGGCATGTTAGCACAAGGGAACAAACGAATATCTGATACTCTCAACATAGTTCCTGCACGAATCATTATCGAGTTCATGGGAGCTCGATTGGGGAGAAACCTGAAGGATGCGCATAGCAAATATCTGATTGTGCTCGCTCAGGAAGACGATATATTCCCCAATAGGATAGCACGAGAAGTAGCTGCTGCCGCTCCCGAGAGTAAGTCACCGTTCTCCGAGTTCATTGTCAAATTTCTCAAGGAATTTATACAGAGGTAATCTTAGTTGAAGCCCCAGGGGGTCACTTCGAGATAATGGAGGGCGGAAAGGTTAGTATCTAGGTTTTATCTTCATCCGTATGCATTCTGACGGTGGCTTGCAGGGATTTGAGATAAACATTAATGCGCAGATATCATTCCTTCGGGAACTATTGTGAGTTCTAGTGCATGTCACAGTCCTGTAAGCAGCCATGACCATCAAAAACACGGTCGTAACCGTCTGCAGGATGGGTGGCTAGATCTCGTAAGTGTCGTAACCGACCCAGTTTCTCACGCCCTTAATGGCCTCGAGGGTCAAATATTGAATTATGTTAAGTACTTACCTGGGTGTATTTTTATCCAAAGAGATGTGCATACATCTCTTCAACCTGCTGTAGTGACCTCATTAAGCATTATTTTTATACTTGGGAAGTGCACAAGGGGCTGCAAAGAATTAAGCGCCCAACCGGGTGTCAGTTAGTTAGTCCGGCCGTCAGGCCAGAAAAAAAAGTTCGACAGACCTCCGAATGACCAATTTCCGGGCCGTTTGTTGAATGTTCTAGAGCTTAGATTAGTCGATAGGCCATCGATAGGCATTCGGGAGAGCTCTGGTGTTGGAATTTACAGAAAATCTATTTTAACCCACATTACAACATACTTATGAATTTATGATATCACAGGAGATATTTGCGCATACACTCACAGTATCCATGCATATACTCACAGTAGCCACTTTACTGTATGCATAGTAGCCACTGATATTCACATAGTACCCACTTTCCTGTTATATGCACTATGACATAGTCATTCTTACAGGTATAAATACAGTATGTAGTTACTCATGTACCTTACCTCAAGGCCCAGTCGAGGTCAAACGGCTACACAATCATTTATTATTTCTTATTTCTAACATCTGGCCCCTTCCTGCCTTTTTTTTTACCAGATCAGTTTTAGCACACTGCCAATAATTATTTCAATCCCTATATGAAGTGTACTTTTTCAGAAAAATGTAGAAGTCATATATTTCAATAGAGCAATGAACAAATTGAAGTCCGATATTCTGAATTGAGAACTTTATACAGATGTGTGAAAGAGAAGGTTTCAATCGGACTCTGGAAATAATAGATTCAATGTGGACTTGAAAGCCCTGCTTTCACAATAAGAGCAAAAGTAATTGTTTCAAAGAACAATTGAATTTTCCACTGAAATATTGCCTTTCACTGTGCAGTTTGGCAGCGGCCCGCATCGGCCCGAGAATCGAAGTATTGTCTTTCGGGAACCAGCTGAAAGGTTCTTCGAAATAGTTGCTTTCACTCTTTTTGTGAAGTAAAAGTATTCAGTCCGCATTGAAACTATTGTTTTTAGAGCTCAATTGAAAAGCACTCTTTCGGAAATCTGTTTAAAACTCAAAATTCAGAGGGTCTAAATGTAATTCCTTCATAAGTTCATTGAAATACTTATTTTATATACTTGTATGAAAAAGTACATTTAGCTTATATACTGAAATAATTCATTTCTCACAGTACTTCAGCCTGGCTGAAGTATAATCATTGGTGGTGTGTTTCGTCAGTTTTTGGAAATGTCATCGGACGTATGGTATTCAACAGATATAAATTGTTATTGTAATAAGATATAATCATATCTACATCCAGAATCCGGACAATCTTCAAATAGTCAACGGCTTCATCACCTGTCCCGAATGCAGTGAACAGATCAATGTCGGCACTGTAGTAGCAAAAGCCTTGATGGTATGCCAAAGTTTTCATCCGTCATTAAGATTCTGCTAACGGTACTACAGTACAGAGCCATTAAATATTGATTCGAAGGATCAAGATGTGCTTATAGGTTTGTTATCAGCATATCTTCTCCGAGAATTTTGCTGAAATCACATCAGCTGAGGAATCATCAACTGCTATGGATGTCGCTGCTGATATTCCTGGCCCTGAGATATCAGCTGCCTCTGGGGTCGATCTTGATGCTGACGCGGAATGCAACAGGAGAACCAAGCAGATGTTCCGGTCGGAAACGGAAGCGCATTGAATTGAGCAGTCTGTCAGACTGTATCTGCGGGATTACTGTTTCGGCGGAGAACAAAGCAGCGGAGAGAGCGGTTCAGTGTCGAAAAAAGGGATCTGAGACGGATTGGGTAAGTGATATTGAATTTCATTAGACGATCATACTGATTTAAACACACAGTATCATATGGAATGTGTTTCTCTTGATTTCTATACCAAAACTTGGGTCTGCAAGGCTTGTAGGCTGTAGCAGCAACGGTAACGGAAAACGGAGGTAGTACTTGTTATCTTATCTATATATACCATATATATACCATGGGAATGCTTACGTAGTTAGTTAGCCCAACCAAAAGGCCAGTTCCAAAAAGTTCGACCTGCGGTCATCTTTTCAAAAGTTTGCAGCCCCTTGGAAGTGCAGCTGGAATTATTTTGCATGCCCCTGGAGAGTAGAAATAACAAGAAACTTAGCCCTCCTTGAGGTATTTATCTACTGTACCATTTCAATTGAGTGTTCATCCCTACTACAATAAATTCCTTAAGTGCATCTTCCATCATCATCCAAGTCTATGATTTACTATATATATTCTGTTATTTCAGTTTAACTGGTTTAGCCTTGTTTAAACCAATTAATATACATTCCTGAATTCTAGAACATTATTTTCAGTTCAAACTTGTTTAAATGCCTGTCAAACACAATTTAACCAGTTTTGTGTGCTTAGGGCTAGTCTCAGTTGAAGAGGCGTTCAAGAATGCATTCAATGTCATTAAACACATTATTCAATCGGACATATTTAACCAGTGTAGATTCAATGCTTTTATGTACTGTACATAGTGTTGTTTAACTGTTTAACAAAAAGTTTAATTGACCCCCTTGTGTTTAACAAGGCTTATCGGGTTACTGAGCTCAGAGGCACATATGATGCATGATGGATGTGGATTTTAGTTCAGTTCAGAGGTGCCCATGATGCATGACTGCACGCTCAATCAAAATGGTACAGTATTGTCCAGCTTTTGCTGCCTTTCAGAAATTCAGATAATTCTTTTTGGCAACCCCATTGCCAGTAACAACCCCCTCACCCCACATAACGCCGGTGGTTACATCGGAGTCAAGGCAGGTCATACAATGCCATAGAATGCCACACATAGCTAAAACGACAATGATTCATTGTCAGGTAAAGTAGCCAGTGTGTATACAGAAAGTAGCTATACTAAACAAGATAATACGTGTAACTGTATGAAGTACCAGATATAAGTTGACATAAGTTGGAAGCATGGAGGTGTGAGAGGAAGTAGCTCAGGATGCAGTGGTAGTAATTGGGCGGATTTTTTATTGGGACAGAGAGCAACAATGAAAGCTGGGCGGTTCAAAAACTACGGAAGACGTCAGCTAAGACATTATTTATAATGGGACAAGAAGACGGAAAAACACATCAAAAACCCTGTCCTAATATATATCTCCTGCTCGTGTGTCCATCTCCTTCAAATGGTCTCAGAGTCTTGACCTTGCATCGTTCAGAAAGTGTAGCTGTGTGTATTAAGGATTAAGGGCCGCAGGTGGCACAGGGCACACGAAAACGATGAGTCTAAAGGCAGCATAGGCATTTGTGCATTGCAAACAGTACATGCGACAGTTGCGGCGATGTGGCAAAAGGAAGGAGGCATTGAATAAGCGCTTAGCGGCGAAGGTTCGGAGTGACCGGTGATCCTGAGGGTTGTTGAGGGTTGTCGCACGGCAATGGGGTTGCTAAAAAGAATTATCCCAGAAATTCAAACAGTATTTATTTATCTGGGGCCATTTATTTAGGATGCAGCCCCTTGGAGATCTTTACAGTCCTGTATAATTACGACCAAGTGTTCCCGTAACGCGTAACGGAACCCCAAGAATTCGTCGATTCTGAGATCGTAACGCATAACATGGGTTGTCAGAAATCATTACCACCAGTGCTAAGGGATCGGATGTACTTCCGGATCCATCCTTGTCTCCCGTAGTCAGACTCTCGCAAGCAAGCTTGCTATATTTAGAAATCCATCCGGGCTATACCACGTGTGCGGGCTTTGGATCTTCCAAGTACTCACCAGGTAGTAGTAGTCCATAGCCTAGGTTAGACCTAAGCATGTGCTCTATCATGCACAAGGACCATACTAGTTGTCCGTTCGTTAGCGACTCGCGCACCACGCTGGTTCAAAAAAAGTTTATTCTGCTACTGTATCTTCGCAGTCGGGTACTAGAACCCCAGTACTCAGCCCAGCCTAGGGATTACCCATGCATCTACAGAGTCCTGCATCAGGAAAAGGGGGGAAAAACTTTCGGCACTTGCGGCCGGTTGTACAAGCTTGCACAACCCCAAAAAACCCGAAAGTCCGCAACCTCGCAAGTCAACCCGTTTTTTCCGCAAGTGTCGGATTTTTCCATACGCGCCCACATCTTTTTCTGCACACAACGCTTATTCTTTCATACATACCATTCGCTCGCTTTCAATAAAGAGGACAACTAATTCTTATACCAATATTTATTATTTTCTAGTACAATTTATTGCAAACGAGCCCCAATTATTATCAAAAATTTACTTGCGAGCTTGCGTGCAAGTAGAAAAGCTTCCACAAGCGCCGAAAGCTCGCAAGTTTTTTCCCCCATTTGCTGATGTGCGAGCGTACGCAACATAACGAGAGCTCTCCCTGAGCTCTCCTTCGACTTATTTTCTGCGACGGGGGTAAAACTTCTTTAAGCACTCACGAGATGATGGAGTGCAAGATCAACCGTAAGTACTCCCTCGATTCGTATCTTTCATTATGACTGATGATAGATGACCGTACTCCCTTGATTCGTATCTTTCATTATGACTGATGATAGATGATAGACTCCTCTCACTGCAATGAGACGGGAGGAAGAAAGCTGTGGGCGTCGTCTACTCCACTGATGACACCTGCACGTAGCTATGCATGCGTTCAAGTTGTGGGCATCTAAGCCGCATCTTTGTTTTTTTTTTCTTGTTCGCTTTCCTTGTGATTGAAAATTTTCAGTGAGACAGGAAAAGACGGGATGGAGTTCTAGTTGCCGGATATGACTTTCCACTTGCAACTTCCCTTTCTCCGCCAATGATGCGTGCGCTTTTCGAGGCTTTTCGGTGTTAATATGAAGATCAGAGTACGTACGAGGCTGGAGATATTAATTGGGCTATCTAGGTGTTGTGGGCGGTGGGCGGTGATATAATTCCTTCTCCGCGCGTCGTAATGTCAGAAATCTACAGCAAGATGAGTACTTACACCGCAGATAGCGTGGGAAGGATTTGCCCCAGAAATCCGGCCACTGGTTAAAGTGAGAATCCAGCAAACTAAGTTTATCCCCGACCCTGTGTCTGTAGCCCCATAAGCTGTTTTGCGCACTGGCGCCTAGCAAGGTCTAGGTCCAAACCGCCTGTTTCACTGTTTTTGGATCAGACCACCCAATGTAATCTCTCTTCTCGCAATGCCTCCGTCCCCTTCTATACCCCCTAGGAGTACCTCCAAATCCCACTCAACGGATACGCAGTCAAAAAATGAAAGAGGAGCTGGGAGAAGAGGACAATGAGGAAAAGAGCAAGGGAAAGGAGCAGTTAGGCAAGGAAGATGGGCGATGGAGAAGAAGTGGATCTTGGCCTACCACATTAGGGGCGTGTTCTTTAAGATTAACCGAAAGTCAAGAGCAAGAACGAGAAGGGATCAGGAGGGCGATAGATCCACCTTCGCACATGTCATCGCTTCAGGGATAGTGTCTTGGGCTTGAGGAGACGGGCTGCCGAAAATGAAGCGGAGGTCGATGGATCGCAGGAAGGAGCTTCATATCGCGGACAGAACAGTCTCCGGCGTCAAGTCTGTGAAAGTTGACCAGGATCATCACGATGTAATTCGATTTCTTTTATTCAAATTTTTTTTCAGTTAGTATATTGATTCAAATTTGTTTGCAGTACGAGCGGTCTATTCCTACAATTTCCGTGCTGCGCTTTTCTCCTCCCCAAATTCCTCCTCCATCATCTCGTCCTATCGTCGATGTTGAAACTGCAACAACATCCTGCTCATGCCTCTGGCCAATCTATCCCTCTTATCCCTAGCAATTTCTGCTCCCACGTCTATGACTCCAGGTAAGCTATAGATGCTCCCATTAGTATTCATTTTGCTAACAGAAACGGAAGCAAGCTTGAATGTAAAGAAGACCCGCTATCATCTTCCTCCGCAGTTGGAGTGAATGATCAACATACGAGGCACGCAGTCTTTTTCTTACATTTTCTCTGCCATCGTTAACTCATTATTTATTTTTCCCAATCTGCTTCCGTCACTTCTACTGCGCCTATGCTACTCATTGTCACTTCTTCAACACCGATAAAAGCACCATCATAGGTGAAGATATCTTCGAAAAACTTTGCAATCCTTGTCTCCATCATCAATCCCTAAGTCCTACTCACCTCCACTTCGATCATTCAAGCTCCTGAATGCCAATGCAGCGAATGCGCAATGTTGAAGAACTCCTCCCGTTTAGAGATCGAAATTGATAGTGAAGTGGCGGTCCTCAAAGAATCGGAGCAACGGACGACGGTGGATGGGGGAGATGATTGTGCTGAGGTGTGTATATGTAGCTTATACTACGTTCGACAGTTCTGACAGTGTTACTGTAGTCTCGTCGTGTAATCTTAATTCTTTCCGATGTTTTTTCCCTTCGATTTCTCTCTCTTCATTTTCTTGGCTAGCTCCTTTCTCTCTCTCAATGTATGTAGTTGAGTTCTTAAGATATCATTTTTCTCCCAGCTTATGCTTACTTATTTCTAGCATGCAGATTAACGGTACATACGTGAGCTCTGCACTTGATGATGTGGGAAAATTATCTGTCTTTATAATTTTGAAGAGCTGCAGTAACACACCGTCTCCTCTCCTCCGCAAAATTTACCCGTACAGCTCTCACAATTTGAGGGAGCATTTACCCTTAAATGACCGTTATCCAAACCCTTCCACCCTCTGCTATTTCCAGAGAAAGTATATCTTGCCTATTAAATTCATTTCAACAAATCCAGTGACAACAAGCACCGACACTTGAAAAGAGTAGTATGGAAACTGTCATCCTCCTTCTTTCGGTTAAAACTAAAGCTAAAGGGAGCAAATGCAATGCTAGAGCATATGTGGCTAGGATATCCATCACTTTCTTATGATGCAGGAGAAGCACTATTGCATGGTGGATGCTGAATTGGCCTAGCCTGAGGGCGAGACACTCTGTGGCAAATTTGAACATTGATTAATCTTATTTGACTATGACTGTCAAATCATACCGTAGCTCCATATGTACAGAGGCAATGGTCATGGTCAAAAGTTAGGCGATGGAGCCAAATTTGACCATGACACATTGAAAATTTGAGTAAAATAAGTTCTTTGCATATGTCATCGTCAAAACCAGGGCCATTGCCTAATTTCGGACCATGAAATGCATGTGAACATTGCTTCTGTACATGGAACTTTTTACAGTAGACATTATTTCTACTAGTAGAGTAGTGTACATACAGGAGCTTGGCAAGAACATGGCAGAGCTATAGCCATTTTACCTGGCTCAATCCCAAGGTAGTGAGAGCGAGCTTAGACAAGAGCTCCACCATCTCCGCCGATTCATTCTTCACCTTTGCTTCTTCTCATCTTTGACGTTCAAGTTGACTTACAACAGCTGTCAATTAGAACTGTTTTTGTTCAGTGCTGTAACCAAATTTGATTGATTTAGGAAGCATATAATAACTATCTTTGAATGTCATCTTTTGAGTTCATGAATACTTCACATGCTCCATCTTCTTCTAGTATAGTTGGGGCATGAGAGCATACTAAGAATCCGTGTCCTTCCACTGGTATTTGTGATGCTTCAGAATGAACTAATTGAAAAGCATTAAAAGATGCACACCATCTGAGATCATCATCCACTGGTCAAAATTCGGGAACTTACCGTGTAAGGTGTCAACCCATTTTGAGAAAATGGTGTATTCTGATGGTTTTACAACGGTTTTTCCATCCATACCTGCTGGCAATGCCGTGAATACTTAACTGTCAAGCAACTGACATCAGTTAGCGCCCATTGGTGCACTACATAATCATCATGATGCTGATGGTCACAGGTTGATTTGTTCATCTGTCCGGGATCATAGTGCTGATCATCAGGAGAACCTGAGTGTTTGCACAGGAAGGGCACCCTCTGTGCAGCAACCCATGCAGTTCAAATCTTTCGATTTATTAAGATGATCTGAAATATTGTCCTACATAAGACCATGAGAAAATGTCTCCTCTGGCCTGTCCATCATCATGTCCACAAGTCCAGACATTAATCTCAACAGTATCTTAGGTGCACTGCTCCTGGGCTTAGTGGTCCATACCTTGTAAGCTTCACTCGTAAATATATTCGGTGTGATGGTTGAACTGTTGGCTAAAGGCTTGGAGGTGTTACTCTGGTTCAAGCATTGCAGTTCTATCGAACCAGTGGCAAAGACCCTCAATTACTCAAAGCATTCGTAAAATCAAGCTTGATTGTATTGAATCCTTAACTAACACGGAGTTTTATAGGTCTTTGTTCTCTTGTAGGCTATGTTCAGCTCAACAACCTGTAAAAACAGCTCAATTTGCACAACAGAATTTTAGATATAATTGACCTTGCTTTCCTTGTGCAAGGTAACTATTATTACATGGTCCAACATTTTGGAGATTTCGAAATTCTTGCCTTACCAACATGGTATGTAGCCTCTTTTCCACTCATTGTGCCATGAGCTGAGCAGCGTTCCAAGGGGACATTCGGTAAATGTACCATGGATAATTGACAGATGTTCCTTGCTCACCAACTCCTCCCAAACAGATGGCAATTTATCCTTCGGTACAGAAAAATTCATGAATTTGCTCAAGAGACTAATAACAGACTAGGCTATCAATAATTTCTTGTGCTCACTGTAAGAATCAATATTCCCTCAGAGTTAATTTATGTGACTCAAGAATACGGATAGATTCATGTGTCGAAGGCTTTGGATTTGTGGGTGCTCTAGTCTGCAAGAGCGTTGACTGCTGCTAACACACAAAAAAAACCTGTAAATTAGTATGGAGGCTTAAAATATGTTTTCTCGTTCCAGTACTGTCAACAGCGGTTAGAGATGCTCTTGCTAAAATTTCTGGTAGTTTCAGAGCTAACATCAGTTTTCTTAGGTGACTTTGTCATTGATCAATTTTGGTATGCCAAGAAATACAAACTTAGTACTCAACTCAGCTAATCATACTCTCACTTTTTGAATCCAGGGACAACGTGCGGTATGTAATAGGTTATGATTGGTGTAGGTTTAACATATTCAAGATTATTGGCAAATCTGCAACAGCTACATCAGCTCTTGGGTGCTTAAACTTATTGAATTCATTGGAGAATGAAGTTAATACCTAACACATTATACAGGTGGCGCTCTCACAATATCGAAGGATTCTCATCAACAACAGTTTCGGTACTCCAGACTGACTTTGCTTACTTTATACATATCTCATCATTGGCGCTATAGACCTTGGTGAAGACTGCTCTTGCTACAGGTATGACTGGCGACATGCTCATCACCGGAGGGTTATGTTTGTCCCTGAACCAGAACCGATCTAAATTCAAGGAGTATGTTAACTATCCAAGACACATACAGGCTATTAACATTCATGCACTCGCTTAGGACAAACAGAATCATCAACTGGATCTCAGCCTATATTATCAGCTCATGTATGCCATTTTACTATGCTATGGTAGTATAATGCTAACTTTGGTGGCCACATACTTAACTTAGGCTTGTTAACAACGTAAGAAACTTGAGAATTATCATCCTCGAAGATACACCAATGCGTGCTCCACAACAGCGTGACTCAAGCATTTGTTTTGGTTACTGTGAGTATTGAATTCATATTTCTTAAAATTTTACATATTGATTGTGTTTTGCATGCTATTTTAGTACGTCGCATGGCCTACCACAGATATTTACATTGGTATTTATCATATTGTTCCAAAGCGTAAGTAATGCTTGCAATATTCCACAATTGGCATGACACATATTACAAAGCAGTCTACTTCAATTCTCTTCTGGCTACCTGTAGGGACCACATACTATTGATCAATTTCTACTTACTTAACATCAAGTACACAGTGAATTCTAGAGCATCTCTACACAAAAACCATGGAGTTGTCAATGTCAGCACGGACATTCCACTTTCCGGTGATTTATCAAACTTGGAACAGCATAGCAGAGGGCGCTCAGGAGTATCTGGAAGACCTGGTAACAGTAGGCCTCAGGTAGTTGCAAAGTCTGTAATTTCAGTGAAAGCTGAACTAATGGGTCCCAACAGATGTTAGTTCAACTTGATCAACAAGTTGAAACAACAACCGATTCTGGGAAGCTTGACGTGATTGTGTGAAGCTTGGTAGACATATTTGTGAGCTTGTGCAAAGTCCACAATCTTACACTCACTCTAAGTATGTCATGTAAATATGTGGCTAAGCTTGCAGGAATATTCACATCAACATAATATTTATTGAAAATTCTTTCCAGAGCTGTACATATGAAGTTATTTTTCACCTAACAATTCGATTTTTGATTGTAATTGAACACATAGACTTCTTCAGCTTCAACTTCAAATATACTGTAGAAGAGTTATCCGTCCTAAGAAGGAACGGCCAGAGTACTAGTCGGGTCAAAGCAGCGCTTCACCTGGGGCAGAGGAAGAATAGTCGAGTCTACAGGCTCGAGTATCCGTAAAGTAGATGTAAGATTGAACGAGAACACAAAGGGCTTCGTATGAGCAAAGTACTTGTGTGGTGATGACGCGTCTTGAGTGGCAAGAGGGACGCAAACGCGAAAAAGATTGAGAAGACCGTGAGAGAATACCTTCTAGCGTGCTCTTGATTGACGGAAGTACAAGGGATGACTGCTACACCGTAGTCAGTCAACGATAAGAACAATCTGGTGAACTACCCGGTAGTTCACGCAGATGATGGAGGTAAGAGTGCAAGAAGGAAACTTGATTTAGCGCCCTAGCACGGGGTACAAAGTATGGGGTACAGGTGCTATGTATGGTAAGCCAAGGCTGAGCTGTCCGGAGAAGTGTCCAGTTTAGTTCAAGTCACATCGGGGTACCTCTTAGTGCAATCCTGCATGTCAATAAGAAGTGGACTAGGCTTCTCGCAGAGTTGGGTAGGCTCTGGCAATGTGCTGGAGGCCTGGATGATGACTATCCCTTTGCCATCACCATTTCCATCAAGTTTATACTAAGATATTGTATAGAGGCCATTGGTGAGAGGTTGGAATGTATGGTAAGAGAGAAAGATTAAAAGGGAGACTTATCTATGAGTAGACCGTGTAACCCTACTACAGAGGGGGATTGTTTGAGTACAACCTTGTACTCTTAAGTAAAAAAAATGAAGGAAAGAAAATGGTAGGAAAATCAGAAGAACATACACAACGACCACATGAACCCAAACGTGAAAGGAAGGGGAAGATGAGTAAACAATGGCAGCAGGTGAAGGCGAAAGGGGATCAGTGAACGTGGGGATGGAAACAAATGTCTAGGTCAAGAAAATCAGAATGCGAAACATGGAAGAGTGAACAAGGGTAGAGGATGTGACCGGAAATAATGGACGCAGGGAGGAAGTGGATGCGTGACAGATACAGGACTAACCATGGAACCACCTAACCATACCCTGCCAATAACCAGATGAATTCAAAACCACTGTAAACCAATTCCATGTCCCACAAGATATCCAGGAAAGAAGAGTCTCAGTCTCTGCGCATGGACATGTCCATGCATTATTGCGCCATCCAATTCGCGAGGGACGTAAGAACCGGAATCTTGCTTTGCATGGATGACATATGGTCCCGAGTAAGTCCAATCAGTCTTGTTTCCTTTCTGCGTTTCGAGCTGGAATTCGTGAAGCCACACATACATGCCAGGCTCATAGTTGTGGAAGTCCAATTGATTGTGATGTTGTCGCATTAAGTCATCAATAGCGCGTTGTCATGTCCGGCGAACAGATTTGTTGGCTTCCTGCAGTTTCGGCTCTCTTCATTTCGGCTGCAAGATGCAGGTGGCGAGAAGTTCGGTGGTGTCAGTAATACGATCCCAATCACCTACGGCACCTCCGGCACCCTCCCAAAATGATGGAATACCATCAAATAGCATTATATCATTATTGGGCCATTGCTGTTGAAAAAGACAGCGACAGCAGTGTTTCGAGAGAAATGCCTGCCCACTGGCATATATAGTGCACTCACCGGCGCTTAATTCCCGCCCTCCGACGCTTATTTCACAAAAAAAGTCAGTGGTTAAGCTTATATATTTCTGAAAAAATCATGAAAAATGCTGAAAAGGGGGCAAAAGTGCGCCCTGGGCAAACTTTAATTTTTGGCATGTGACTTGAGACTTAATTTAGCACCCACCGGCGCTTATTTTGTGTAAAAACTCGTGTAAAAACTCGAAAATCACACTGTCAATGATAATACTTCAGCCAGGCTGAAGTACTGTGAGAAATGAATTATTTCAGACTTTTTCATACAAGTATATAAAATAAATATTTCAATGAACTTATGAAGGAATTACATTTAGACGCTCTGAATTTTGAATTTTAAACAGACTTCTGAAAGAGCGCTTTTCAATTGAGCTCTAAAAACAACAGTTTCGATGTGGACTGAATACTTTTGCTTCACAATAAGAGTGAAAGCAACTATTTCAAAGAACCTTTCAGCTGGTTCCCAAAAGACAATGCTTCGATTCTCGGGCCGCTGCCAAACCGCACAGCTCAAGGCAAAATTTCAGTGGAAAATTGAATTGTTCTCCAAAACAATTACTTTCACTTTTATTGTGAGAGCAGGGCTTTCAAGTCCACATTGAATCTATTGTTTCCAGAGTCTGATTGAAAGCTTCTCTTTTGCACATCTATGTAAAGTTCCCACTTCAGAATGTTGGAATTCAATTTATTCATTGCTATATTGAAATATACAACTCCTACATTTTTCTGAAAAAGTATGCTTCATATAGGGATTGAAATAATTTATTTCCCATTATGCTTCAGCTTGGCTGAAACATGATTATTGGCAGTGTGAATTAGGTCTCATACATCCCAGAAAAATCCTGGAAAAGTCACAAAAATAGGGAAAATATTCAGAGGGTGTATTGCAGTCACATGACCCTGGATCTTTGGCAAAGGAGACCCAATAATGGGTAATAATCACAAAAAATCAGACAATTCTCATAAAACAGCAGCAGGGGTAGGGATATAAACCATACCATATATGGTTATGGTGGCACTGTATAACTATGGTCAGTGGTACTGTATGAGTATGGTTAGGATGGCACCATGTAAATGTTATTATGGTAGCACTGCATCAGCAAAACCTGTAAGTGCTTGAGCGAACTGTCCAGAGCTCCCAGCTCTCCAGTGTCCCAGCACTCAGATGGTCTGGCCAATGCAGGAGGGGTCTCCCAGAAGCTCCCAGAGGCCGCAAAATTACGTTATTTGGAAATAACATTTGATTTTATATTTCTGACAGCACTGGGAGCTCTGGGAGCGCTGGGAATTTTAAGTATTGCTGTGGGAATTGAAATGCAAAATACAGGTTTTGCTGATGTGGTATGGTTACAGTGGCACTGTATAAATATTGTTACAGTGGCATCATATGAATACAGTTAGGATGGCACCATATTTACAGTGGCACTGTATAAATATTGCTACAGTGGCACTAAATAAATATGGTTAGGGTGGCACCATATTTACAGTGGCACCATATAAATATGATTAGGGTGGCACTGGATAAATATTGGTACAGAGGCACCATACAGTGACACCAGACAAAGGTGGTTGTGGTGCCACTGTCACATGGGATTCAGAAAAAAATCTGCTGAGCAAATTTCTGCACTGAAAATTGCACGTAACTCCCAATAAGCTATCATTGGGCATGGAAATTATCATGTGAGCAGTGATATGCTATCTGTGGCTTGTTGAAATATTTCAGTGTGCATATCTGCTCAATGCGTTTTTTTTCTAAATCCCATGTGTGTATACATTACAAATACAGTTATGATACTGCCATATAAGTATGGTTATGGACCAGTCACATGAATATGGTTACTGTATCATTACTGCTTTTGACCAACTGTTCAATCATGTATTACCTCTCAAAAATCAAGAAGTAGAGTAAATTTATTCTCGAGGTTTTGGCATATTTTTTGTTATCTTCTATTGTGAATTTTTCTGAAATCCATGAATAGCTGGTTGTAATAGTACAAGATTACCCAATCATGATGATATGTTATTGTAATAGTACCATCATAACCATATTCATACACTACTACCATATCAATATTGTTATGGTACTACTGCATAAATATGGTTAGGGTACTTCCATATAAGTATGGTTATCCTATGGCCATGTAATTATGGTTCACGTATAGTATTAGACTATTAGTAGAGTATAGCTCAGTACCACAAACAAGACTAACCAGTATATTCACTAACATTAACATAGAATATGGCTACATGTCTTAACTGTGACAGTTACAGTACTACAATACCAATGTACTGGAAGCTCAGAAAAGTGACTTATGTGATATAGTTGGGGTGACTTGGGATATATACAAGTACATGGACAGCTAAGGTACTGTGATACACTGGTATAGAAGCCTGATATGAGTTGTGTTAATTGCAGCCCTACTTCTACTAGCTATGCTGTAAAGTGAGTGAATGTTTTCTGTAGTGTTGTGCCAGCTGGGGCCCGGCTCACCAAGCCCAGTGAAAAGTCCGTCGGTCGGGAGCGATTCGGAGTGATTGGTAGTGATTAAATCGCCACGAATCACTATGAATTTTAAAAACGAGAATACATCGATTTTTTTTCGATTGGATTGATTGAGAACGATTCAAGTCCGTTTCACACTCATTCAGATATATTCGCAGCGATTCATTTCATTTTGTTCTGTATTGCTTTGGATCGCTCTGAATCATTGCCAATTGTATTCAAAAGATGTATAATGATATATGTTGATTCATGCTATTTACGCTGCATTACCTCGGAATCACTGTACAACAGTATACATCGATGCAATATAGCACTACTGAGCAGCCTGCAAACAACATCAATAGAGATTCATAACAAGGAAAGACGAAACATACTTTTTGAAGGGCTTTTGCAGCAGCAGAATCGGAACGAGCCTCATATGCCTTCAATTGTGCATTAGCATTGGCATTGATTAGAAAGACTAATCCACACCTTTCCGATTTCTCCTCCCTTCACACTATCCCAATGAGCGGCGAAATCTGCCACTGTCGCTTTAGGATGTTTCGCCATCCAATCGATGGCGCAAAGACCACTGGGTGATAAACAGATGTCAGATACAATCCATAATCATAAACAACTATATGGCTTACCGTGGGGTTTTTGAGGTCTTGGATGGCTGATAAGGGCGAGCCATGCCCTTTGCAACCTTGGTCTTGGAAGCAGCAGTAGCTGGAGGGGCTGTGATCAAGGAAGTAGAAGCAATAGAGGATGATGGAGTCGCGGAAGTTAAATCCATCATTTCCAAGGCGCCATTGTTTATGGTATCGGAAGTAGCAGCCGCAGGATCTGGTGGTGTCACAACACTGGGGCTCGAGGAGGTAGAGTTTGCTGATGTGGTCGTCAAAGTGGAATCCATTGATTCGGAGGCGTTGTTGCGGACAGAAGCAAGGTTTGGGCTTGCTCTGGCTGTGGCAGGTGTAAACGGGGATGCAGGTGATTTCAAGCCAGTTGGAGTCAAGTCCATCGTGACTGGAGGAGGTAAATCATTGGTATTGCTTGTTACAATGCCAGCAGGCTCGGTACCATCGGAGACAGAAGGTTGGCCGGACATAACTGAGTGAAGAGCGACTTGAGGAGGTAAGTTGACAGTGTTGCTTGTAACAGGCTCGATACCGCCAGTGCCAGACGATTGAGTGAAAATGACCTGAGCATGCATTAGCAACAACCGGGAAACATGGCATTGAACATACGGGTGCATTGTTAGCAGCTTCTGTGGGATCCGTGACAGCTGGAATTGGTGAAGTATGTATGTCATCACCTTCAGGCATCGGGATATCATTGTCGATCTAGTGGCATGGCTTAGCTCAAAAAGATTAGACAATATAACTCACGCACCTGAACACGATTTCCTTCGTTTCGCTCCGACACCTCTCCAGCTGGCAGTGGTAACACTGGGTTCGACTTCTTCACCTTTTTCTTGCTTTTTCTAGGGGGATAATGAAGTTAGCAATTAACTTGAAGCTATTCCATGAAATTAATCCGTTTACAATGGATTGACAATCTAGACAAGAGATATCAGTGGCAGGAACAGTAGGAACGAGAGGGAAAGAGAGTACGGAAAACCAAACTGGAAGAAGCGTACTGTGAGACGTTGAGCAACATGCTCATGATTTGTGCTGTCATCAAGTGCGGTTAGCCCTGTCTTTGCTTTTTTCCCATCATCTCGAGCATCTGTGCATGCTTTTCTTTTCCCCAAACTCAGGGAGTCTCCGTCAAGTCCAAGAGAACTGGTATTCTCCCAATTGGCCTCTATTTTCACCTCTGTTTTGACCTTGGTTCTCGTGCCCTTGCCGTGCCGGCCATACCACCCTGGATAAATCGTAGTAGCAATTCGCTGTGATTTCCAGTCATTAGAACAATAACCAAGCTCAGGAAACAGCTTAGTCATCTCCCTGTAAAATCTCGTCTTGATCTCATGCAAAGCCTGTGTCCACTGAACGGGATGTCTGCCTTCGTCACGGAACTGAACGAATAATCCATAGGCCGCATTACGCATAGCTGTTGCACGGTATCCATCAATAATCATTCCATCTGCCTCCACGATGAACTTCATCGACACATTAATACCTTGACTGGCAGCACTGTTACCCCGCCTTCTCTCGCCATCATCATCATCGCCTGTGAGTTGACTCTCTTCTTTGTTGGAAGCTGTCCAAGACACTTGATGCCAATACTTTACATTTGGAAAGTCTGTCTGTGCGTGCTGTTTCTGCTGCGACTGGTTGGTGCCCATCGTCAGATCCAGTAAAGTAGGAACAGAGCGAACAAGTTTATCATTGATTGACCTGTAATGATAGTACGTTATTTTTTTCCTGTCATCTTTTCGAGGAGACTCACTTCAAAAGACTGTTTTTGGTAGAAAGGACCAGCACCTGCCGCTGCAATTCAAGATTTTTTTGTTCAAGTTGCATTGTGTATGAATAGTTTTGGCCAATTGATGAAATATTCTGGTTTTCATGATTGACTTGAGGTAAAGACCAATCTAGACAATAAAGATGGTTAGTTTTGGTTTTACGAGATAGATACTGCTCACTTTGTGCACTGTGGGCGCTATTCCCCAACATATTATTCTTGTTGGAGCAACTTGGCATAGATGGAGTAGAGAAAGTTGGATTTAAGAAATCGTCGAAACCAGTAGGCATTGGCAAAGACATTATAGGAGTAAGTTCAAGAGATGACAAAAAACTACGAGTCAAAATCGCTAGTCATGTGATGGCACGTCGAGGTTTTCCACTTCACTTCTACCACCACTCCCTCTAACATGGCTAGCTCAGCCAATGTTAAACGTAAAGCAGAAAACTCTCTTCCAGAGCAGCCGCCCTACAAAGCCAAATCTCTGACTTGCCGCAAGCCGCTTATTGAGTAAATGTTTCTTGACATTATCGTACAGTTTTTTCTGACAGATTTGTGCATTTTTCAGCATTGAGAACAATATAGACAATCCCAAGGCTCAAAAGCATGATGGCTTTAGCATCAAGCAAGTAGCTGAAGCTGTCCGAACTGAAAAAAGTGCAATCCGGATGTTGAAGGTTTCGGATTACACAAACAGCGGGTATGTGCTATATTATATATTCATTGTACAAATGGCTGAGGTAGAATGCATAGGTCAGAGCAGAATAGTGATGGTATAGATGCTGATGCTACTCTGGTTATGGACAAGGCTTGGGGCACTTTCTGATGAAAAATTCGAGAGAGCTGAGTCGAAGGTGGATTTACCAGGTGCCTATGATTTCTGTAGAGAATATATATATTCACTAACTGTCAAATAAGTTAAATGTGATACTTCCGAGTCTGAACTACCTCTTTCGCGAATGATGCTTGTGCATAGGTCTGCACTTGTTCATGAGGTAGTACCAACTGTCTATCAGGAGAATCGACGTCTCAAGGCTGTTATCTGGGTACTGGAGGAAGCGCTTGCTGTAGAACGTACCAGGGTCAAGCAGTTGCATACCAAGCTTGCAGAAAATCATGTGTAGATTTATGGTTGTACTCGAAAATATGTTCCAATATGTATCTAAAATACAGAGAGCTTGAGACCGGGTCTCTGCATTCTAAACCAACGATTAACTTCAGTTCCATCCGGCTCACCTCCATTGAATATTTTGATATACTGAGGATCTGGTGCCATCATCACAGTAGATGCAATATCCGTAATTTTGAACACATGAACATCAATATCGCGATAGTGTGGAACAGTATAATATGTACCGGAAGACCGACGCAAGAGTTCTTCATGAGGTGGTCCATAGAATGAGCCAATAGCAATTGGATAGAGTGTTTCATTGATCCTTAGTAGCATATAAAAATGCACCTCCACCACATGTTCTTCGCCATTCAAGCCCACCTGGTTTATTTTAATAATCAGAAAGATATAAAGAAAGAGAATCAAAAATTCATACCTTCACATTCCGAGCAATTCGTATATCTTCTAAAGGAATTGGATCCTCTTTCCATTGTGAACGTGCAATTTGCCCATTTGGAAGCTTTACTCGAGCCCATCTAACAAGTTTTGGACACCAACACGCTGGTTTGGGCTCACCCAAGGCTGCATAGAAGCTGCGAATTGCATTGGCTTCGACAGCAGAAACCTCCCGAGCTGCAGTATTGGTGGCAGCAAGCATCATAAACCCATTTTCCAGAAGTTTTGCACCATGCGGAGGAGCATCACTGCTAGGAATCAAGTCAGGGATACTTGCTGCCAATGCGTTGACCTGGCAGTGCCGTACACCCCGTTGAGATATGTTTGCGTAGGGATTAGAATGTTGCTTGATTTCTTCCCCAAGATTACCAATGGTACGCTCCATAGTCCACTGCGAATAGATAGCCCCTGGTCCAATTCGAGCAGTTTCAAAAGGAATATGGGAAGGTGCATGGATGCTGGGGCATACAAAATGAATTTGGTCACTTCGGCGCTGAACATAAATGGTTTTGAACCCATTAGAGAATTCGGTGAACTTGTCATCTGCCTCCAATAGCTCTTCAGTTGAACAAATGTCCTGTAGAAGCAGCTGAAAACTTCGAACAGCACTGCAGTAATTCTCCCAGTATATATCGGGAAGTAAACCAAAGAACAGACAGGGACCCAGCCCATAGAAATATAAGAGAAATTCCCAAGCCTTGTAGCCACTGTTAATCTTCTCTGCTGGATTTCGTGGTGGATGGTCAAAGGAGCCCGGAATATAGGGTGTACAAGCAGCCACTGCCTGGCGGGAGAACTTGATGGCCGCATGCGTTTTTATGATTGTGTTGGTATCTTTTCATGAATCATGATGGATAATAGTATCTACAAGGAGTCGGATCTTATCCTTACCTTTGGGGTGGCATTGTTTTAAGACTGTCACCTGCAAATTCAAATGTGAGTTTTATTGTATATCATATCAACTACTGCACCGACCATAGGCTATCATACTTTCTTCAAAATCAACACAGAACACTACTTCGTGCTTATGGAGAAGGACCAGAAACCAGACCTTGAGACAAGGATTGGCCACCACTCATGCTTCCAAGTCTCGCAATGCAGCAGGTAGCATGTCATCATGAAGTTTGTTCTTTGTTGCTGCCGATTGCAGAACTTCAGCGAATCGTGAAGAAGCAAGAAAGTGGTCTTTCTTCCACTTGTCATCAACTTCAAGCCGCACACACAGAAGCTGTGTCATGCTTTGGGAGACATCATCTCCAATCATTACAGATTGCAGGAGGTTGCTGAATGTGTGTGTTTTGAAGGTGAATCCTTCCCCGGCATCTACATCACTGTCCCAACCTCTTCGACCAAAAAAAGTACTAGCTGTTGTGATGTGTTTTCCTACGACAGGGTCCCGAATCAACTTCTCTACTGTGCTCCAGGCCTCACGCCAATTCTCCTGTAGCTCTGCGGCGACCCACAACAATCGCCACAAAGTCAAGACCCAGAGTGGAAGAGGATCTTTCCCTTGGTATTGTGGATCCCTCAGCAACTTTGCACCATTAAATCAATGCTGACCAAAACTATCATTCAGCATCTTGTGTGTCTCAGCGGAAGGAATAGTCCTCCAAAGGACTAGCTCGATGCAAGCTGCCCCGTTCATTGCTGGTTCATTGGTACTGAACCAGGAGTCTGACCCATGAGTGTAGAGCAAGTGTGATTGTGTTGGAAGTTTTATTTGTATGAATTCTGAAACGGGGAGATTTGAGTCTGGGATTGCTTCGAGAGCTTCTGCCGGTGGTTCGAGGATGTGTAGACGCGCATTTAGCACATGTATAGGAACATGGTTGTATTTCTTTCCAGTACAAATCCATATATTAGGATTAAAGGCTATCTTGCCTTCCTCTTCAATATCCATATCAAGTCAGATCAAGTCTGTGATGAGAAGTACTCGTTTTCGTAATGCGCCGGAACAGTGAAGCCAGGTGAAAAATTTTATTGTATCTACTCGACATTCAAACAATTTTGGTGTGTGTAATAGTAGGCTCCGGTACCGGTCAAAAAGTACCCCAAATTTAGCCATTTGAGGTGCAAATTTTACTCAGGCTTTGCCTGCGGCAGCCACTAAGGTGTGAATTCGGATTTGGCATATCACGAAAATTTGGCCCAAAAGGTGTGAATTTGGATATGGCTTTCTCACCTATTATCAGGGGTCCTGCCAGGAGAGGCTCTCATTTAATGGTTCCTATCGGTTCGTTTCTCAGCCCTTAATTTCAATTCTCTTTTTCTACCGATACCCAAATATATATATATATATATATATATTTCTTCCATGACTTCCGCTTCCTACGACGTTGTGTTTGCACTGCGTCCTCCTCATTGTCCCTCCCTCGTGATCAAGTTCCAAACAGCTACAATTCCATCTCTACCACCTCCGGCTCCCTGATATGCCTTGTCAATTGCTTGCCATCCCGCCATGTCACCGTGCTCAATGCCGAATCGTTCAACATCCATCTCTTCCTCAGCCGGTCCAGCTGAGTAGTGGTCGTTCACGAACCTAATACACCCCTGCATGGTCGCATGTGTGATGAACCTGTGTTATCGTCAGGCCAGCCTTCCTTCGTATTCATCTTCACTTACTGTTTGTTTCCAAAGTACAACACCAATTGCACTGTTCCTGGTCCTGGCCCTGCATTCTCCTTGAATATGATGATTGGAAGAACACAAGTCAATCCAAAGTGGTGGGCCATCAACCGTTCAACATGTAGAGCGGCTTCCATTATTTCAGCTGGAAGGGACTTGAGGGTGTCACCGTCCATTGTGTGAAGATGGGTGAAATAGTCCTTCGGATATGTTGGATTGCTGGTGCCATCTGTGTTCATCCGGTGGAGGGATTCCTCATACTGGATAAGAGCCCATCCAAGCATGAATGTGTTATGGCCACTGGGGTTGTCATTCCAATGCTCTAGTTGGTCTTCATATTGTTCATGGAGATAGTCGTGGAGTGCGGAGTGCTTGCTGCTCATGGTGCGCTGTTACATTTCCTCTCCACTTGTCTTAGTTCTCTACTTCTGTTTTCCGTTCCATCTCGATCCCCATAGTTCATTCTTAAAGTTGAGAGGGGATGTCGCGCCTCATATGCATTGGTACACGTATGAGTCTCGACAAGTCCTTTGGACTTGGACTCTGACTCATAGAAACTTACTCATGGACTTCCCGTCTTGTTTCAGTACCATAGATACACTGCTCAATCACCTACATATACATATGTAGGAAATACACCTTATAACACCAGCAAGGTGACAAGGATATTGACAAATGATTAAATGTTTGACCTTGTATGGATCTTGGGACAAAGATCCTAAGGCAAACAGGTAAAGTACATGTCTATCTACAACCTGTATTTATACTCCTAGAAAGCATATGTCATAGCTATCAAATATAGTAAGTGGATACTATGTGAAGTAATGATATCACCTATGATGCAATAGTGATATAAGGTGCAAATATAGCATAGATATGATGTAAATATGATGAAAACATGATATCATCATGACATAGCTGTATCCAGCTTGTACATCAAAATCTGATATTCCAACAACATACAGGGGACCGAGTAGCTAGAACTACCTACTTTACTTCCTACCCTCACACCCAATATACCTTTTATTCTGCGAACTTTATTGGATATCCCCCAAGAACCAAAGCACGTTTCCGAGTACACATGGTAACAAGCTTTACAATGGGTAACCCCAGACCTTACAGTTGTCTCCACAGGTGACAAGGTAGGGTTTGTCATTGCCCAGATAAAACTTGACATAGCTGATGCCCTTGTCGTGAGCTTCAAGGGTAAAATTTGGTTGGGAGGAACCTAGAGACCAGATCTTGATGGTACGGTCCAAACACGCTGCTATAAGGCTCCAAAAAATGCTTCGACTAGCGTTAAACAATATATGTATCGTGGAGAATTGCCTGAATGGTTCCGTGATGTTACATGGGGAGATAGTGGTTGCTTTATATCGCACCACTGCTCATGTTACTCGCTTATATGGTGTTTCGTTAACAGAACAGGACCCATTTCAATTGCATGGGAATGCCTGTGCACACCCTCGATGTCATTGCTCATGATACTGTTTTGTAGGAAATGACAGTACTGACCATAGCGTGAAAGATTTTATCATTCGACGCTAAGAGGCTCATACAACCATCGACTGCGCACACCTGCGAAAATATCCGACCAGCTATTTTCACTCTAGTGTCATTTGTATCATAAAGACCAAGTGGTTGCGGATGGGAGGAACATAATAGTTGGTCTTTCATGAGGGTGTGTTCTACATCTCCGCGTTGAGCATTCTAATTAAATTCCTTGTAGACATATGTCCTTAAAGCATCGAGTGAGAGACAATTACTGTATATTTCATGAATGTATCTTGTATTCCTGTTGGAATAGCACTTCTTCATCTTCGAGTCGGGGACTTGCCGGACTTGACCGGCGCTAAGACGAATTATTATGAGGGTATGATGCAAGACGAGGCGAACATCAGCTTACTCGAAGCTTGAGACAAAGTGTAAGATTTACAAATCACTTGCAGAATGTCTGGACCTAGAAGCAGAAGTCGGGAAAAGTCCTACAGTATGCACTGTTCATTTGCTTCCTCATTTAATCTTTGCAAACATGAAGGACTCGGAAACGTTCGAGTTCCGAGTTTGTACAGGGATTCAGATTCCGAATTCCAAGGACCCACTCGCTGCAGCTGTTCACAGCCTGCTAATTACTGCACGATGGATCCAACAAGATATTCGAGAGAGTAGTTGAAAGTGGTATTTAGGTCATCATTGTATATGTTGCTAGGAGCCCGAGACGTGTCAGTGAGGAACTTGGAGACGAACCACTACATTAGGCGTAATTCGTTTCGTTCGTTTGTTGGAAAAGAAAGAGAACGTCGGAGTAACTACGAAAAATTCATTCGTCGAAGTCGCCTACAGTATTTGATTGGTATGTTTCGATTTTCTTGTTCGGTAGGTACAAAGCTTTGATTATTCGATAGATAACCTAGAGCAAACACGAAAGCAATGAGAAGGAAAGGATTGAATGAGGAAGAGAGAAATAAAAACGCAATAATTGTTTCCACATCGAAAACGAAAGCTGGTCATGGATAAGTTATGTGACATGAGAAGAGATTCAAACACCCAATAGAACCACAAGAAACGAGGGAGAGACAGGAACGAACCAAGGAAAGTAAAACAGAGAAATCAGGAAAAAAAAACATCAGAAAGCAAATAAGGATATACGACGAAACTACAGTAACACTATCAAAAGAGACAAACGTATCACAATGCAACATACACACACCTCTGCAGAACTATCTCCCCCATCCATCACCGTCCCTTGCTCTAATTCTTTGGGGACCCCTACTCCACTCTCGATCTCGATCTCGGTCTCTGTCCCTATTATCCCTTCCAAAATCTCCCCCGCGATCTCTAAACCGGTCTCTATCCCTGGAATCGTACGGTGCCCCACGAGAAAGGAACATGTTACCACCGCCATTACGATCACCTGGATATCCTCTTCCTCCTGCATCCTGTCTTTGTTGCAATTGACGTAGGGCTCGAGGGCCAGAGGGAGGAGTACGACCTAAAGCAGGGTTGACGGCAAGCAGAGCTGCCGGAGGTGCAGTCAGAGGAGCTGAAGTTGCAGGGGAAGAGGCTGCCGTTGAAGTTAGAGGAGCGGGAATGGAAGTGTTACCACTACCACCTAGGCCCACGCTCCGCATCGGCGGGCTCCCATGTGGCAGAGAGGATACTGATGGTGAGCGCGAAACGAATGAACGGGGCTGCGTGGGAGGAGTTCGTGAACGCTGCTCATTCGCTGCATTGGTGTCCGGGAACTTGAATGGTCGAGGTGGGGGTGAGTAGGATTTAGGGATTGATGACGAACGAGAGGATTGTTTTTTCGAGATTGAAGGGGGTGGGGGAAGCGCTGAAGGAGAAGAAGTCTGGTCATCATTATCCACGATTTCTCCATCCTCGTGGGAAGCTCTGCGAATATGTTTGGATGCACGTTCGGATGAAACTTGGGGCAACTCCTTAGGCGATGTGTCTTGAGCTAATGACGACGGGGCAAACGGACTAGACCGACGGGGCAACAAAGTCTGACTGAAAATGGTCGGAGACGGCGAGAGCACCGTGGCAGGAGAGAAAGGGGGCAAGGCAGAGAAGGAAGGATGTTCGTTAAGCCCATTGACCATCTTCGTCGTCGTCGTCCCCACCGCCTTCGATGTTACCATAAGCTTGTTCAACGTCTCGGAGGCTTTCATAATCACGTCCACGTCGGATTGCGATTGCTTGCGTTCACAGTCCTCCGTCTGTTGCTCAGCAGGTGCAACGGAGACTAGGGAAGTAGGAGACGCTCCATGCATAGTTGCGTCGTCCTCCATAAGCTCCTTCATGACCTCCGCTCGATTTGTCCCTTCCTCCGAGTCCTTCGAGTGGTTATCCTCCTTCCCATCCTCATCCTTGAGCTCTAACTCCTCCGCAGAAATATCCTTCTTCTGCTCCTCCCGCTCCCTCTCTTCCTTTTCCCGTTGCTGTTCCTCCTCCTTTTGCCGTCTCTTCCGCATCGCAAAGTCTTTCAATGACATCTTCACCTTCGATGGCGCTTGCGTTGGCGTCGAAGGAGTTGCAATGAGAGTCGTAGTGGGCGTTTGCGGCGTAGGCCCAGTAGAAGTGGCGGAAGCTGGCGGGGAAAAGAAATGAGCTAATTAAAGCAAAAAAGATGCAAAAAGACTCTACCATCAGTATGCTCCATATGTTGACCGTTTAGTTCAACTGCTGAGGAGGGTGGTAGTGACTCTTGTGGGTCTGCGTTGTCATTCAAGCTTGCTTCTGCATTCAGAGGTTTCAGTTAGCGAAATGGATACCCACTGGAGCTAAATAACTTACCCGGATTCGAGGGATCTTCACCTTTTCCCTCAAACTTGTCAGCAACCCTATCATTTGCTTCCATCGGCTCGACTTCAGGAGGTGTAGCAGGCGATATGTTCCCTAACGAGGGTGACATTGACGCTGAATGTTCGAGGGTTGGGACATCAGAAGGTGTTGCGGGTTGAGGATGAGATGAAACGCTTTCAATCTTCGGCTCGTCTATCTGCATCCCCGCTGTGTCTTCAGGAGCATTTTCTGCGGAGCCAGTAGTAGATATGGAAGCAGTAAACGGAGCAGGAGCTGAATGCGCAGGCAAAGAAATCAGATTCTCCACAGGAGAAGACAACGGTGAAGAAAGTGGGGAGGAAGACACAGCAGTCTTCATCCTCGTCACCGTCACATTACCCGCAGCATCTGCAGCATCTCGCAGTCCCAAGTGCTCATCCAAAGCCACCTTATGATCGAATGCGGGTGACGATCCAACCGATGACAGCGCACTCATCGGTGAGGGCATCGAATGCGAGTGAACAGCATCTGAAGGAGAGGCACTCTTGCGTCTCTCGTTTACTGGATTGCAGGAAACGCAGACTCCCCTACAGCAGACATCGGAGAACCACGTTCGTAGTGAAGCTGAAGAACGCGAAGGCGAAGGAGATGCAGGCCAAGGCGGAATCTCGTCCAAGTTTTGCGGAGGTGGTGAGAGTGGGGAAAGAGGAGCCACGTATGAATCGGTATTTGTCGCCGAGGGTGAGAGTGGGTTCGAATTTCGGTGGGCGTGAGCGGAAGGCGAATGCGAATGTTGGTAATTCGCAGCGGGAGGAATACTCGCGTCGTCGTCAATTTGCATCGAATCCGCATCCACAGTATCCCTGCGGTCGGACTGGAAATCAGATCAATTACCACCTCGCCACTCGCATTTGAACCCGGACCCGAAGCAAGCCAAGTCGCTTCCTCCAACCATCTCTAGCTTTACCTCCAAACTTGTCTTCCCATTATGGTTCCCGTTATCAAATCCATCCTCCGCCATATGAGCAGAGGAAGGATCAGAAATCTCATCCCTAGTCATAGCAGAACCAATATCGTCCCCATCTTGAGAATCATACACCGCACCAGACGATGAAGAAACACTGATACCCCTCCTCAATGGAATCCACGCGTGCTCTGGAGAGCTGAGAACGCGGATTCCTCCTGGACCAAGGACAGCGTCGTGGGTATGCACAGATGGCTCGCGAGATTGATATCGTTCATCTCGGCCATCGGAATGAGGATGAGAAGGAGGAAACCCGTCGTTCTGTAAACGCTCATCATATCCTGGGGATTTGGAACTAGAGATAGAACGGGCAGAGAGCATTGCCGTATTCGGTCGTCTCTGAGAAGGCGACCGTGACCGGGATCGGGACCTCCACCGTTCTTGCTGTTCATCCCGTACTTGCATAGCCATTCCTATTGGGCAGAGGCGAGAATAGGCCTAGCAGCTGCAGCTGCAGCGGCCAAGGCAGCAAGTGGGTCAACTGGTAATGCCCTTGGTGCCACCGTCGGAGATCTTGAGCGTTCTCGTTTCTGTTCGTGAAGGGCAAATCCGAAAGACCTAGATGCAAACGTAGTTGTGTCGCACCAAAGATCCTTCGTCAAAGGTTTTGATCTTGCCTTGCGCCCCTGCACAGTTGATTCCGAAAACGGGAATGAGCGTCCAGACGTAGACGCAGGGATAGGAATCGCAGGCGATAAAAGGGACAGATTGGCCAGTGACATGAGCGGGGATGTCGTTGCAGTTTCAACGTCGAGGATGGGACGAGATGATGGAGGAGGAAGAGAGATTTGTGGAGGAGAGGACGGCGCAGTCATGGATATTGTAGGGATAGGAATAGAAGATGACGATGACGGTGGTACTGCAGGACTCGGTGTCACTTTATAAAAAGAATTCGAATCAATACACAGAAAATTCAATAAGAGAAAACATACCATTCTGAGCCCGAACAATATCGTGATGATCTTGGTCAACTTCCATAGACGTGGCGCCAGAGACCGTTCTGTCCGCAATATGCAGCTCCTTTCTGCGATGCATCGACCTCCGCTTCATTTTCGGCGGGACCTCCATCTCCTCAACCTCATCGAGGCCATGTTCCTGCGTGGCTGGATCGACCATCCGTGCAGAGGTAGATAATTTCCTCCGATGATGAATCGAATGTTTTCGCCGATGTCGTTGAGGAGGTAATGGATCTGTGAAAGGAGATGAATATAAGCAACCACAGAACAAGACAATAGAAAGCGAAATAGTTGAGTTGATTCAGAAAGAAAGAATCGAATGCAAGAACGGACAGCGAAAAATCACTCACCGTCCTCATCACCATCACCCTCAATGTCGATATCCACCTCTACACCCCCTTCCTCATCACCCTCAATGTCGACCTCTACTTCTCCATCTTCATCAACATCCTCCGCCGCTCGAGCAGGCCGTGTTCCCCAATACAGATCCACATTCCCATCTGTGCGCGAGATCGAACTTTGGTTGACGCTCGGGGAAGGATTAGGCGGAAGCCCATAGGGATGAGAATACGGGTATGAGTGAGCGGATGGGAACGGGGACGAAAAGGACGATGAAAATGAAAATGGAGGCAGTCCATAGGGTACAGGAAAGCCTGGAAATCCTGCCTGAGGCGGAGGGTACGCATATCCGAAAGCAAATGAGGGATGTGCAAGGTATGGAGGAAACATGTGCGGAGGGAGAGGCAGTGCCTCCGCATGCTCCCGCTCCTTCGGTTTGGGTTGAGCTTGAGGTCTAGGACCTAACGCGCCCTTAAACTCTAAATCCATCTCAACTCCACCCCAGCCTCCGCTCCCAGGCATCCTCTCCCGAGTCCTAAAGCCACGAGGGACGCCAATTAGGGGGCCCAGAGCGTGAGTAGACGCAGTGGACGAATTCGAGTTTGGATGATGATTCGAATTCAGATTCGAAGATGGAGGTAGCGGTAACGGTGAAGCTGAAGGGGAACTCGGTGAAGGTACCGGGAGAATGGCGGAAGATGACAGCACAGGTGCTGCTGGTGACTCGGTCGGTCTGTGTGTAGCAACTGGTCTCGGTGAAGAAGAACGCCTATGCCTGCGGTCAAGGTCGGTCATCTCCACGTCTACAGCTCCCTCTGGATGACTTCTTCGCTCCAGCTGCTCAGGCTTCCCACTGGATATAAGTTCCGGCCCCGGTTTACGAGCGTCGCCAATAGCAAGGTCGTCCTTCGGCTCATGCATATCCACACGCGCTCTTTCCCGTTCCTTCTCCTGCCCGTTCCCATCCACAGAATCATACACGCCATCCACAAACTCCTTCATCCTCCTCAACACACAGCCCCTTGCCCCTAGCCCATTTCCGTAGTTCTCTACCCCTTCTTCACCTAGACCTTCCCCTACACCTGCTGACACGGCACTTGCACTAGAGGAGGCAGAGGCGGAAGCACCGACCGCCTCCCCACATGCACAAGTAGCGAATGTGGCGCCCAGAGAACGAAGAATGTTCGCCATTTGGAGCTTGTAGGAGGCAAGTTGGGCGGGACTGGAGATATAGAAAACAAGTTAGCTTGATTTGAGATGGGTGAAAGCAAAAGGACGAAAGAAGGAAAAACCAAGTAAAATCACGACGGTTCAGAAAACCTTGACGAAAAAACGAAGAACCATATCTCCAAGCGAAAAAGAAATTGCAAACGAATGCAAGTCGGGAAGTATAGAAAATACCGAAAAAGCAGATAAAGCAGGAAACACTCACGGAAAAACGCCCTTGCCTTCAACCAACGCCGGCAATAGATGGACTACGTTCGCATCATCCCATTCCCAGCCTACGATACAAAAATAAACGTTAGTAAACAGTTTTAAATTGAGAATACACGATACTCACCCAGCACAACCTCCTCGTCAGCCTTTAAATCCCTCAACGCAAAGATCGCGAATGAGAGCGTTTGAGGATCCGAGTCTGAATCCGAGTCCCCTTCTGGGTCTCCGTCTGACTGTGCACCCGCACCATGATTCCTGGACCTTGACGCCGATGCTTCATCTTCACTAGCCTTATTCCCACTCGCTTTCCTGGTCTTCCTCCCCTTCCGCTTCCCATGCTTCTCTTCGCTTGCGCCGAATCACAAAGAACAGGCCTCAAAACAGCATTCAGGCCAACAACCACTTCGTTACCCATCGCCCATCTCCCTTGCCTTGCCTTGCCCTGTGCACTCCTCCCCTTCTTCTCCAAACTCCTCGTTCATGCCACTTGCTCACCATCACCCCAATCCCCCTGGCATCCAAACAAACGTCCAGCGGGGGACCCATCAAATGTACTTTCGGTTTCGGCATGCCTAGTACTGCGTATCCATTGAGTGGATCTTTCAGGTATTCGGAAGACGGCGTAATAACGGAGGGGAAAGGAGCCACGAAGGAGTGCGATGGGAGAGGTTGAGTTGTGTGTAGAGCGTATGTTGGTGGCAAGATAGTTGGAGAGGGACCTGGTGCGTTGAGTGGACGTAAGGAAACTGGTGCTTGAGGATGAGGAGTAGGAGCGGGGGGTAGTTGAACAGGCGTAGAATCGAAATACGGCCAGCCTGGGGAAGGCGGGTTCGTCTTTTCCGTAGACAGAAAAGGAGAAGTACCAATAGCAGATACACCCCTCCATTCGGCAGCTTGTTTTTGGAGACGATCCCTCGTTTCTTTCTGAGGAATGATATCTTCGGGATAAGGTTCGTCGACGTCGATAAAGTCGTCGGGGCTGGGATTTAAGTGAGAATGCGCGGTTGGATGAAGGAGATGTGCCGATGATGATGAAGAATTTGGTTTCCCATATCCATTCGGAAACGGAAACCCTCCCATCGTCGCAGTCGTAGGCGTCGCACTCAGCGGACTCGCAGCAGAAGCAGCAAAAGTCCGTTTTCGTTTATGCGACGAATGAGGATGTGCTTCAGAAGGGTTGATTGATAACGAAGAAGCTCCTCCTCCTCCAGACGTTTTCCTCGGCTTTCTCTCGACCCCAGGGCTTGTGAGCCTTCTTCTCCCGCCTCCTGTGCCTCCGTTCCCACTTTCCTCAGCCATCTTCATCCTCCTAGCCTGCAACTCCCTCGCTTTCTGCCTCTCCCTTGTCTAAATCCCAGCCTCCGGGACAGGAAGATGAAAACAGTGACTGGATTGCATTCCCAGCACCACCATCTATCAGGTAAGTTTTCCTTGTCCTTCATCTCGATTCCGAAACAGACACCATGAACCCATCTGCCGCAGCCGTCGCATCCGATAGACCAATCCATCGTCGTTTGTGTCGCCGCAGATGCAGCGAATCGTATCAGGGTCGTCGTTAGAGTTAGAACTCGAGGCAGAAGGTACTATAGGAGAATTAACTGGAAGGAGGTTGCTTTTCGTTTGGCTGGAATCGTCGAAGTTTGAAGGACCTGCTGACGAAGAAGCAAAGGCAGAGATGAAAGTGGTGCTGTTTCGTCGACCAGAAGACGTAGCAGAGGCTACAGGAGAGGCGCTTCTCCCTCCCAAGCTTTTCCGATCCAGCGCTCGATTTGCTCTTTCCGCTAGCCCTCCAGCAGATTCAGCGCCATGCCATTGACCGAGACTGAGCCTGAGCCTGGCCTGAAATCTTCCTGCCATTCGCTTCGAGCGCTGCGGCTGGAGACAAAAGCAGCGTTCCATTTCCGTCTATCTCGTGCCCATGACCGTTTACCAGCCTTACAGCAGTACTTCCAGACACTTGTCCTGCGGAAATATATCGCTCGAGGGCGTCTGTGGAAGACACTGCTTTTGCTGTTTTGTAGAGAGCGTGGATACGCGGTGCTGCTCGTCATCGCTATCGATAGATAGAGATCTCCGTCATCCATACTCGCCTATGCGTTCATCTCCTCGATGTGTCTATCTTCGTTCAGTTCAAGCGTTTGGTCGTAGGAGAAATCTGAATGAGTTTTGAGTTGGGAACTTGGCGCTGGTCTTCTAGATCATCGAAGGCCAGCGAAGAGCGGAAATACTGGAAGGGGAAATATAGGTTTCATTCCTTCAAACATAAGATAAAGGACAGAAAAACGTACATTTAAACAACCTTTGTAATATCCGGTACAACAACAAACTCGAGTTTATCCTCATACTCTTTGAAGATATCTCTCATCCGTGTTCCTTTCTCTGCGGATCGGACAGCACCTCGAACGCTGTAACCTCTGTCCAATAGAGTCTTACAAATCCATGAAGCAATGTATACGTTGGCACCAGTAATGAGTACTTTGCTGTGTCTGTTTCGGAATCGAGATGAAGGACAAGGAAAACTTACCTGATAGATGGTGGTGCTGGGAATGCAACCCGTCACTGTTTTCATCTTCCTGTCCCGGAGGCTGGGATTTAGACAAGGGAGGCAGAAAGCGAGGGAGTTGCAGGCTAGGAGGATGAAGATGGCTGAGGAAAGTGGGAACGGAGGCACAGGAGGCGGGGAAGAAGGCTCACAAGCCTGGCGCGGTCGCAGCGCGG
>ML769668.1:0-44104 GCA_009733575.1 Gymnopus androsaceus JB14 | reverse complement strand
CGAAGGGACGACCTTGCTATTGGCAACCTCGTAAACCGGGCCGAACTTATATCCCGTGGGAAGCCTGAGCAGCTGGGAGCGAAGACATCATCCAGAGGGAGCTGTTAGAGTGGAGATGACCAACCTTGACCTCGAGGCATTAGGCGGTCTTCTTCTTCACCGGAGAGCAGGGTGCTTACAGACGAGCACGCAGCAAGTGTACTTCCTTCCTGCCCGAGTCATCCACCTTCCATTCCGTTCTATCGTTCCCCTTCACTTCACCGTTACCGCTACCTCCATCTCTCGAATCTGAATCGAATAATCATTCCAAAACTCGAATTCGACTGCGCTCCGCCTACTCACGCTCTGGCGCCCAAATCGTGCGCCCTCGCGGCTTTAGGACTCGGGAGAGGATACCTGGAAGCGGGAGGCTGGGGTGGTAGGATTGGATTTAGAGTATTAAGGGGGCGTTAGGTCCTAGACCTCAAGCTCAACCAAGCCGGAAGGAGCGGAGCATGGGAGGCACTGCCTCTTCCCTCTGCCACATTTTCCTCCATACCTTCACAGTCCCTGCATTTTGCTTCGGATGATGCGGATACCCTCCGCCTCCAGCAGGATTCCGGCTTTCCCTGCTACCCTATGGACTGCCGCCATTTTCATTTCCATAGCCCTTTTCGTCCCCGGTTCCCCATCCCGCTCACTCCGTACCCGTATCCTCCAATCCCTATGGGCTTCGGCCAATCCTTCCGAGCGTCAACCAAAGTTCGATTTTCGCGCACGGGATGGAATGTGGATCTGTATTCGGGGAACACGGCCTGCTCGGAGCGGGCGGAGGATGTTGTGAAGATGAGAAGTAGAGGTCGACATTGGAGGGTGGATGAGGAGGGATGTAGAGGTGGATTCGACATTGAGGGGTGATGGTGATAAGGACGTGGATTGATTTTTGCGCCGTCCGTTCTTGCATTCGATTCTTTCTTTCTGAATTAACTCAATATTTCGCTTGTCTATTGTCTTGTTCTGTGGTGTCCTATGTTATCTCCCTTTCACAGATCCATTACCTCCTCAACGACATCGGCTAAAACCGGTTCGATTCATCACGCGAGGGAAATTATCTACCTCTGCACGGATGTCATCCAAGCCACGCAGGAACATGGCTCCGATGAGGTTGCAGGGATGGATGAGGTCCCGCCGAAAATGAGCGGAGGTCGAGTGCCATCGCATGAAAAGGAGCTGCATATTCGCGGACAGAACAGGTCTCGTGGCGCACGTCTATGAGAATGTTGACCAGATCATCACGATATTGTTCGGGCTCAGAATGGTATGTTTTTCCTCTATTGAATTTTCTGTGTATTGATTCGAATCTTTTTAAAAGTGACACCGGATCCTGCAGTACTACCGTCATCGTCATCTTCTATTCCTATCCTACAATATCAATGACTGGCGCTGTCCTCTCCTTCCACAAATCTCCTTCCCTCCTCCAATCATCTCGGTCCCATCCCTGACGTTGAAACTGCAACACATCCCCGCTCATGTCACTTGGGGCCAATCTGTCCCTTTTATCGCCTGCGATTCCTATCCTGCGTCTACGTCTTGGACGCTCATTCCCGTATTTCGGAATCATACTGTTGCAGGGGCGCAAGGCAAAGCATCAAAACTTTGGACCAAGATCTTTGGTGCGAACAAACTACGTTCGCATCTGGTCTTTCGGATTTGCCCCTCACGAACAGGAACGAGAAACGCTCAAGATCTCCGACGGTGGCACCAAGGGGCATTAGGCAGTGCACCCACTTGCTGCCTTGGCCGCTGCAGCTGCAGGCTGCTAGGCGCATTTGCGCCTCTGCCAATAGGGAATGCTATTCAAGTATCGGGATGAACAGCAGAACGGTGGGGAGGTCCCGATCCCGGTCACGGTCGCCTTCTCGCAGAGACGACCGAATACGGCCAATGCTCTCTGGCCCCGTCTTCTCTAGTTCCAAATCGCCCAGGACATGATGAGCGTTTACAGAACGAACGGGCTTCCTGCTCCGGATGGCCGGATGAACGTATCAATTCCGATCCATCTGCTGCATGCCCACGGACGCTTTCCTTGGACCAGGAGAATCGGGCGGGTTCTCACTCTCCCAGGAGCATGGCGTGGGTTCCCATTGAGGAGGGCGTATTAGTGTTTCTTCATCGGTCTGGGTTGCGATGTATGGATCTCAAGGATGGGGGACGATGTTGGTTCTGCCCGATGACCTAGGGCTTGAAGAGTTCCGACCTTTTCCTCTGCTCACTATGGCGGAGGAATGTTATTTGATAACGGAACCATAATGGGGAAGCCGGTTTGGAGGGTTAAAGCTAGAGATGGTGGAGGAAGCGACTTTGCGGGCTTGCTCGGGGTCCGGGGTCAAATGTTGCGCAGGTGGCGGGAGGATTGGTAATTGAGTCTGATTTTTCCAGTCCCGTACCGCCAGGCGAGTAGTGGGGATGCGCGATCGATGGCAAATTGACGACGACGCAAGGGTATTGCCTCCACTTGGCGGATTACAACATTTCGCATTCGCCTTCCGCTCACGCCCACCAAAATTTCGAACCCGCTCGTCACCCGCTCGGGGCGGGACAAATTACAGATTCTACGTTGGTCCTTTCCGAGACCCGCCCGCTGACCACCGTCCCGCAAAACTTGGACGGGGAGATTTCCGCCATCTGGCCTTGCCATCTCCTATACGCCGCTTCGCCGGTTCTTCAGCTTCACCTAACAACGTGGGTTCTCCGAATGTCTGCCTGTTAGGGGGAGTCTGCGTTTCCTGCCAATCCACTTGTAAACGAGAGACGCAAGAGGTGCCTCTCTCTTCAGATGCTGTTCACTCGCATTCGAGCCCTCACGCATTTTGGAGTGCGCTGTCATCGTTGGATCGTCACCCGCTTCGATCATAAGGTGGCTTTGGGGATGAGCACTTTGGGACTGCGAGATGCTGCAGGACGCTGGCGGTCATGTGACGGTGGGGAGGATGAATTAACTGCTGTGTCTTCGCCTTGCCCCACTTGTCTTCACCGTTGTCTTCTCCTGGGTTGGAGAATCCTGATTTCTGCCTGGTATTCAGCTCCTGCCTCCCGTTTGCGTGCTCGTATCTACTACTCGGCCTTCCGGCAGAAAAATGCTCCTGAAGACACAGCGGGGATGCAGATTAGGACAGCCGGAAGATTGAAGCGTTTCATCCTCATCCTCAACCCGCCAACCCCTTCTGACATGGTCCCAAACCCTCGAACATTCACGTCAATGTTCACCCTCGTTAGGGGAAACATATTCGCCTGCTACACCTCCTTGAAGTCGAGGGCCGGATGGAAGGCAAATGATAGGGGTTGCTGACAACGTTTGGGAGGGAAAAGCGTTGAAGGATCCCTCGAATCCGGGTAAGTTATTTAGCTCCAATGGGGGTATCCATTTCGCCCTAACTGAAACCTGCTGAAGGCCAGCAAGCAAGCTTGAATGTCAACTTCGAGGACTACAAGAGTCACTACACCCCCCTCACTCAGGCAGTGAGAACTAAACGTATCAACATATGAGCATATGTACTGGGGTATGTATCTTTTTTGCATCTTTTGTGCTTTAATTTAGCTCATTTTCTTCTTTTCCCCGCCAGCTTCCGCCACTTTACTGGGCATTACGGCTGCAAACGCCCACTACGAGCTCTCTTTGCAACTCCTTCGTTTACGCGGACGCAAGGCGCCATCGAAGGTGAAGATGTCAATTGAAAGACTTTGCGCATGCGGGAATTAGGGACGCAAAGAGGAGGGGGAACAGGCAACGGGAAAAAGAAGAGAGGGAGCGGAGGGAGCAGAAGAAGGGATATTTTTCTGCGGAGAGAGTTAGGAGCTCAAGGATGAGGATGGAAGGAGCGATAACCACTCGAAGGACTCGGAGGATAGGACAAATCGAGCGGAGGTCATGAAGGAGCTTATGGAGGCGGACGCGCCAACTATGCGATGGCAGCGTCTGCCTACTTCGCTTTTTCTAGTCTCCGTTGCACCTGCTTAAGCAACAGGGACGGAGGATGGCTGAACGCAGAGCAATCGCAATCCGATCGTGGACGTGGTTAGTGAGAGCCTCCGAAGACGTAAACAAGCTTTTTGGTGACATTCGAAAGGCGGTGGGGACCGACGAGGGACGAAGATGGTCAATGGGCTTGGCCGCAGCATCCTTCCTTCTCTGCCTTCCCCCGTTTCTCTCTGCCACGGGTGCTCTCTCCGTCTCCGACCATTTTCAGTCAGCTTTTGTTGCCCCGTCGGCTGTCCGGTTGGGGCCCCGTCGTCATTAGCTTCAAACACATCGCCTAAGGAGTTGCCCCCCAGTCTCATCCGGAACGGCCATCCAAACGATATTCGGCAGGCTTCCAACCGGAGGTGGAGAGAAATCTGTGGATAATGATGACCAGGACTTCTTCTCCTTCAGCGCCTCCCCCCACCCCCTTGCAATCTCGAACAAACAATCCTCCTCGTTCGTCATCAATCCCTAAGCCTACTGCCCCACCGGTCGACCATTCAAGTTCCCGGACACCAATGCAGCCGAATGAGCAGCGTTCACGAACTCTCCCACGCGACCCCGTTCATTCGTTTCAGCGCTCACATCAGTATCCTCTCTGCCCATGGAGTCCGCCGTTTACGCGGAGCCTGTCCCTAGTTTAGTGCGTAACACTTCATTCCCGCTCCTCTTAACTTCAACGCACCTCTTCCCCTGCAACTTCAGCTCCTCTGACCTGCACCTCCGGCGCTTTGCCTGCCTCAACGGTCTTTAGGTCGTACTCCTCCCTCCGGCCCTCGAGCCTATCGTCAATTGCAAGCAAAGACAGGATGCAGGAGGAAGAGGTCATCCACGGTGGATCGTAATGGCGGTGGTAACATGTTCCTTTTCTCGTGGGGCACCGTACGATTCCAGGGATGAGAACCGGTTTAGAGATCGCGGGGGAGATTTTTGGAAGGAGAGTAGGGGACAGAGACAGAGATCGAGAGCTCGAGAGTGGATGTAGTGGTCCCCAAAGAACTTAGGGAGCAGGGACAGTGGGGGATGGGGAGATAGTTTTGCGGGGTGTGTGTAATGTATGCATTGTGCTTCGATGGGCCTACGTTGTCTCTTCTCGATATGTGGTACTGTTAGTTTCGTCGTATATCCTTATTTGCTTTCTGATGTTTTTTTTCCTGATTTCTCTGTTTTACTTTCCTTGGTTCGTTCCTGTCTCTCCTCTTTCTTGTGGTTTATTGGGTTTTGAAATCTTTTCTCATGTCACATAACTTATCCATTGACCAGCTTTCGTTTTTCGATGTGGAAACAATTATTGCGTTTTTATTTCTCTCTCTCTCATTCAATCCTTTCCTTCTCATTGCTTTCGTGTTTGCTCTAGGTTATCTATCGATATCAAAGCTTTGTACCTACCGACACAAGAAAATCGAAACATACCAATCAAATACTGTAGCGGAATGAATTTTTTCGTGTTATCCGACTTTCTCTTTTTTTCCAACAAAGAACGAAAACGGGAATTACGCCTAATGTAGGTGGTTTCATGTCTCAAGTTTCCTCACTGACCACGTTTCGGGGATCCCAGCCAACATATACAATGATGACCTAAATACCACTTCAATATTCTTTCAACCCACGTCCGAATATCTTGTTGGATCCATGGTTGCAGTAATTAGCAGGCTGTGAACAGCTGCAGGCGAGTGGGTCCTTTGAATTCGGAAATCTGATTCCTGTTACAAACTCGGAACTCGAACGTTTCGGAGTCCTTTCATTTTTTGCAAAGAGTTAATGAAGGAAGCAAATGAACAGTGCATACTGTAGGACTTTTCCCGACTTCTGCTCTAGGTCCAGACATTCTGCGAAGTGATTTGTTAAATCTACCACTTTGTCTCAAGGCTTCGATGCTTTTTTCGCGTCGTCTTGCATCATACCCTCATGATAATTCGTCTGTAGCGCCGGTCAAGTCCGGGCAAGTTCCCCGACTCGAAGATGAAGGAAGTGCTATTCCAACAAGGAATACAAGATACATTCACGAAATATACAGTAATTGTCTCTCACTCCGATGCTTTAAGGATTTATGTCTACAAGGAATTTAATTAGAATGCTCAATCGGCGAGATGTAGAACACACCTCATGAAAGACCAACTATTATGTTCTCCCATCCCACCACTGGTCTTCATGATACAAATGACACTAGAGTGGAAAATAGGCTGGTTCGGATATTTCTCAGTGTGCGCAGTCGAATGGTTGTATGAGCCTCTTTAGGCGTCGAATGATAAAATCTTTCACGCTATGGTCAGTACTGTCATTTCCTTACAAAACAGTATCATGAGCAACGACATCGGAGGGTGTTGCACAGGCATTTCCATCGCAATTGAAATGGCGTCCTGTTCTGGTTAACGAAACACCATATATACCGAGTAACATGGCAGGTGGTGGCGATATAAAAGCAAATCCGACATCCATCATACATTCTCCGAAACGAACGTTGTTGGGTTACTGTCGTCGGCGGATGGTGTGAATGGATCACTTACACTGCTCTCGCGTTGGAGGAACAAGGCCTTAAACCGTATATGTGTTTGCTTGGGGACCGGCATTTGAACACATACGCTGTGCTCGAGTCCAAGGTCACTCTCAAGTTGTCACGAGAATTTCAAGGAAGCTGGAAAGGAATGAAGGTCTCAGTAGTTGGGGTATGGATGCACTTTACGGAGGACCGCTGCTTGCTGCGAGAGGGAATGAGTTCAGGATGTTCTGGGGATTGGGAGTGGAAAGGTGGTTAGGAGGATCTTAAATGTTGATGCAAAGGAGGTCGGCGCATCTTTTTTCTACGTTTACCTCTACTGATACATTTCTACCCAGGTCTACTGGTCAACAACCGATTCCCTCGTCGCCATCGTCGCAGAAGATTCGTTCTACATGTTAAATTTGACCGTGACACGTATGAGGACGAATAACGAGTGGAGTGAAGTGGAATTGATGATGGAGGGTTTTGAGGAGGCGTTGAATTATAGCTGATGTCGCGCGGGGGGTATACCGTCTTTCTCAATGCGACCTTACCATTAGCTTATGCTCAATGCTCAACGGCGTGAAAACCGCAAAATGGGTCAGCGACTGCCTTCATTACACTACCGCATCCAACAGGCTGATGTATTTTGTCGGGAAACGAAAGCTTTAGTATTAGTCCGTTATCGTCTTCAAACTCAAATGCAAAAGGCCCGCATCACTGCCACCAGAATACATTGTATTATATCTGTGATAACATGTGTGCACCTAGATACGGCTTCCAATATCGTCCATAAGTCCAGGACATGTTAAGCAAAAATCCTGTCAGGTGTGAGCGTCTTCCTTTCCCCAATCATGAATAAATGGCTGAAATCGTGATTAAAATCAGTGCACCACGCAAAGAATGGCCAGTACTTATCGTTGTTCTGTTTCAACGTTCTCCCCAGAGTCTATGTAACCATTGGGTATAAATGATTAGAAGAAGAAAGGCAAAAGTGATACTCATTCCATAAGCACCCAGTTCGAATGTGATGTATCCTCCGACATTACAACCATCTTCATACTGCTGAGACCAAATATCGTCTGCACAAACTCAACCAATGTGAGTGATTAGAACTGGAAAGCACCAATGGACCTGCATAGATCAAGAAAAAGCAATAAAGCACTGGTAAGATTCCTCGGGGGAGGACCCTCGTTTTGCGTAGTGATTCCCCAGATGGGAGAGGCCTCCAGGCACACCACCAGATGAATTATGCTTCAGCTTTGGCTGAAGCATAGTGTGAAGATAAATTATTTCAACACCTATGCAAAAATGTACTTTTCCAGACAAATATGCGAAGATAAGTATTTCGGTAGACTGAATGAATAAATAAAAATTCCTACCTTCTGAATTTTGAAAATTAGACTGATTTCCACAAAAAGTGATTTCAATTGAACTCTGAAACAACAATTTCAAGGGAGACTGAATGCTTTTTTCATAATAAGAGTGAAAGAAATTGGTTCGAAGAACCCTTTCAGCTGGTTTCCGAAAGAGCAATACTTCAATTTTCGGGACCGGACCGGGCCGCTGCACACCGCACAGCGAAAGGCAATCTTTCAGCGGAAAATTGAATTGTTCTTTGAAACAATTACTTGCACTCTTATTGTGAAAGAAGAACTTTTCCGTCACATAAAAACTATCTGTTTTCAGAGTCCAAATGAAAATTCTCCCTTCAGAAGTACGTGTAAATTCAAAAATTCAGAAGGTAAAGAACTTATTCATTCGTCAACTCTATCGAAATAATCATTTCCATATTTGTTCTGAAAAAGTATATTTCACATAGGTATTGAAAATAATTTACTTCAGACTATGCTTCAGTCAAGCTGAAGCATAATTATTGGCGTGTGGAGGGTTATGATATCTTCGTTAGCGCTATTCGTTGATTTGAGACATTGGCCTGTAGAAGGATGAAGCCGAATCCGTTACATTGTGCTCAACAGAGAGCGACGTGTTAGAAATTCAGACAGGGCAATGGAGAGAAGATAAGCTGTAGATGCGGCAGATCAAAAACAGTGGGAGGAAACACGCTCTGAGGGCTACGAACAATAGGAAAAAATATAGTTTTGTAGTCCGACTTGGTGAACAGAAAAACTGTCTTCAGGTGGTAATGAAGACGGATTATCGTAATAGAGACCGGGTACATTTTGATAAATGCAATCAACATCTTGGTCTCGGAATGCGGGCCAATATATTCCTAAATCTAGCGGATGCTCGAAACGGGTGTATGCCCCGAGGAGATGAGCGCATGCCTATCCATCCATACTGTCCGCTCTTCCTTCCGTACTTGCTAGATGTGGGCAGGAGTCCTGACGGTCGGCTGTCGTTCAGATAGATTTTGAACATCGAGCATAGTGCATGGACGAAATTGGCAAAAGGCCTACTACCGCAGAAACAAATGGCTACTTGCATGGAATTCTTCTCGTCTATGATTAAGTTAGCTCGAGGGTTGAAGTTTTCTTCCAAATTGTTGATTTCTCCGGGTTCAGCGATGGATTTCGATGCCGCGAAGGCAACTATGTTGACAGGCCAGATACACCGATCTTGCACCGATCTCATTCAAAATTTCTTGCGATAAGGCTCATGGATTGAAGGGCGCCACTATTCGATGGAATGTAAATCATCTGTACCTAGCTAATGGGCCCAGTTTTCATCAGTGACAAGCAAGAGTAATCGGAAGAAAGGTGAAGGAAGAAAGACGGAAGTCCAGCGCTTAGGTTGCGGCCCGCTACACCGTCCATGATTTAGGCGCCTTGAACAACTTGCGTTTGTACATCACTGCCTATTCAATTTCGAGTTGCAACCTTTACCTTTTTTCAACTTGGGGATCATGACCAAAGGATCTGAAACAATTCCTCGGGTAGTATTTCGCATGGTCTACTCGCTTTTTACAGGAGCTTTGTCGTTCATTTTTACAGGCCCGGGACTCGCGTCGCATATGCCAGGGACCGGAGCTTCCTTCCTTCCTTCCTTCTTGAACAAGAACAGTGGGAACACGCTCTAGGTTCTGTTGACATTACAGCCACTCCCATTATTTATCCAAATGCCCACCATACTCGCTGGACCCTGCTGACGAAGAAGCAAAGGCAGAAGAATGTGGTGCTGTTCTGTCGACCAGAAGACGTAGTAGAGGCTACAGGAGAGGCGCTTCTCCCTCCCGAGCTTTTCCATCCACCGCTCGATTTATCTTCCGCTAGCCCCTCCAGCAGATCCAGCACCATGCCCATTAACCGAGACTGAGCCTTGAAATCCTCCTGCCATTCGCTTCGAGCGCTGCGGTTGGAGACAAAAGCAGCGTCCCATTTCCGTCTATCTCGTGCCCATAGCCGTTCACCAGCCGTACAGCAGTACTTCCAGACGCTTGTCCTGCAGAAATATCCTCGAGGCGTCGGCGGAAGACGCTACTGTTGCTGTTTTGTAGAGAGCGCTGGAGAATTACCACGCTGTTGCTGCTGCTTCGTCGACGTCGCCGCATTCGTATTAGATATAGAGGATCTCCGTCTCATTCCAAAAAATTCTTCGCCCGCTATTGCGTTCACGTTCATCATCCTCGATGTAGGCTCTTATCCTTCGTTCTTTTGTCAGTTCAAGCATTCGGTGGTAGGGGAAATCGAATGAGTTTTGAGCTGGGAACTTGGTGCTGGTCTTCTAGATCATCGAAGGGCCAGCGAGAGCGGAATACTGGAAGGGGGAAATATAGGTTTTGTTCCTTTCAACCATAAGATAAAGGACAGAGAAACGTACATTTAGACAACCTTTGTAATATCCGGTACAACAACGAACTCGAGTTTAACTCCATACTCTTTGAAGATATCTCTCTCATCCGTGTTCCTTTCTCTGCGGATCGGACAGCACCTCGAATGCTGTAACCTCTGTCCAATAGAGTCTATCATGAAGCAATGTATCCGTTGGCACCAGTAATGAGTACTTTGCTGCCAGAGAGTATGGTGGGCATTTGGAGAAATAATGGGAGTGGCTGTAATGTCAACAGAACCTAGAGCGTGTTCCCACTGTTCTTGTTCGAAAGAAGGAGGAAGGAAGCTCCGGTCCCTAGCATAGATGCGACGCAGTCCCGGGCCTGTAAAAATGAACGACAAAGCTCTGTAAAAGCGAGTAGACCATGCGAAATACTACCCGAGGAATACTTTCAGATCCTTTGGTCAATGAGCCCCAAGTTGAAAAAAGGTAAAGGTTGCAACTCGAAATTGAATAGGCAGTGATGTACAACGCAAGATTGTTCAAGGCGCCTAAATCATCGGACGGTGTAGTCGGGCCGCAACCTAAGCGCTGGACTTCCGTCTTTCTTCTCATTCCTTCACCTTTCTTCCGATTACTCTTGCTTGTCACTGATGAAAACTGGGCCCATTAGCTAGGTACAGATGATTTACATTCCATAGAATAGTGGCGCCCTCCAATCCATGAGCCTTATCGCAAGAAATTTTGAATGAGATCGGTGCAAGATCGGTGTATCTGGCCTGTCAACATATTGCCTTCGCAGGAATCTACACCTGAAATCCATCGCTGAACCCGGAGAAATCAACAATTTGGAAGAAAACTTCAACCCTCCGAGCTAACTTAATCATAGACGAGAAGAATGCCATGCAAGTAGCCATTTGTTTCTGCGGTAGTAGGCCTTTTGCCAATTTCGTCCATGCACTATGCTCGATGTTCAAAATCTATCTGAACGACAGCCGACCGTCAGGACTCCTGCCCACATCTAGCAAGTACGGAAGGAAGAGCGGACAGTATGGATGGATAGGCATGCGCTCATCTCCTCATGGACATATACCCGTTTCGAACATCCCTTGGATGCAGGAATAAATTGGCTCCGCATTCCGAGACCAAGGATGTTGATTGCATTTATCAAAATGTATCCCGGTCTCTATACGATAATCCGTCTTCATTACCACCTGAAGACAGTTTTTCTCTTCACCAAGTCGGACTACAAAACTATATTTTTTCCTATTGTTCGTAGCCCTCAGAGCGTGTTTCCTCCCACTGTTTTTGATCTGCCGCATCTACAGCTTATCTTCTCCATTGCCCTGTCTGAATTTCTAACACGTCGCTCTCTGTTGAGCACAATGTAACGGATTCGGCTTCATCTTCTACAGGCCAATGTCTCAAATCAAGCGAATAGCGCTAACGAAGATATCATAAACCCTCACACCGCCAATAATTATGCTTCAGCTTGACTGAAGCATAGTCTGAAGTAAATTATTTCAATACCTATGTGAAATATACTTTTTCAGACAAATATGGAAAATGATTATTTCGATAGAGTGACGAATGAATAAAGTTCTTACCTTCTGAATTTTTGAATTTACACGTACTTCTGAAGGGAGAATTTTCAATTGGACTCTGAAAACAGATAGTTTTAATGTGGACTTGAAAGTTCTTCTTTCACAATAAGAGTGCAAGTAATTGTTTCAAAGAACAATTCAATTTTCCGCTGAAAGATTGCCTTTCGCTGTGCGGTGTGGCAGCGGCCCGGTCCGGTCCGAAAATTGAAGTATTGTCTTTCGGAAACCAGCTGAAAGGGTTCTTCGAAGCAATTTCTTTCACTCTTATTATGAAATAAAAGCATTCAGTCTCCCTTGAAATTGTTGTTTCAGAGTTCAATTGAAATCACTTCTTTTGGAAATCAGTCTAACTTTCAAAATTCAGAAGGTAGGAATTTTATTTATTCATCAGTCTACCGAAATAATTATCTTCCATATTTGTCTGGAAAAGTACATTTTGCATAGGTGTTGAAATAATTTACTTCACACTATGCTTCAGCCAAGCTGAAGCATAATTATTGGTGGTGTGCCTGGAGGCCTCTCCCATCTGGGCGAATCACTCCGGCAGAAGCGAGGGTCCTCCGATGGAATCTTACCGTGCTTTATTTGCTTTTCTTGATCTATGCAGGTCCATTGGTGCTTTCCAGTCTATCACTCACATTGGTTGAGTTTGTGCACGACGATATTGGTCTCAGCAGTACTGAAGAATGTGTGTAATGTCGGAGGATACATCACATTCGAACTGGGTGCTTATGGATGAGTACGTCACTTTGCCTTTCTTCTTCTAATCCTTTAACCCAATGGTTACATAGACTCTGGGGAGAACTTGAACAGAACAACGATAAGTACTGGCCATTCTTTGCAGTGGTGCACTGATTTTAATCACGATTTCAGCCCATTTATTCATGATTGGGGAATAGGAAGACGCTCACACCTGACAGGATTTTGCTTAACATGTCCTGGACTTATGGACGCGATATTGGAAGCCGTATCTAGGTGCACACATGTTTATCACAGATATAATACAACGTATTCTAGTGGCAGTGAATGCGGGCCTTTTGCATTTGAGTTTGAAGACGATAACGGACTAATACTAAAGCTTTCGTTCCCGACAAAATACATCAGCCTGTTGGATGCGGTAGTGTAGATGAGGCAGTCGCTGACCCATTTTGCGGTTTTCACGCCGTTGAGCATGAGCATAAGCTAATGGTAAGGTCGCAGTGAACAAAGACGGTATACCCCCGCGACATCAGCTATAACTTCAAACGCCTCCTCCACACCCTCATCATCAATCTCCACTCCACTCCACTCGTTAATCGTTCCTCATACGCTGTCACGGTCAAACTTAACATGTAGAACGAATCTTCTGCGACGATGGCGACGAGGGAATCGGTTGTTGACCAGTAGACCTGGGTAGAAACGTATCAGTAGAGGTAAACGTAGAAGAAAGATGCGCCGACCTCCTTTGCATCAACATTCAGATCCTCCTAACCACCTTTCCCGACTCCCAATCCCAGAACATCCATGAACCCATTCCCTCTCGCAGCAAGCAGCGGTCCTCCGTAAAGTGCATCCATACCCCAACTACTGAGACCTTTCATTCCCTTTCCAGCTTCCTTGAAATTCTCGTACAACTTGAGAGTGACCTTGGACTCGAGCACAGCGTATGTGTTCAAATCCGGTCCCCAAGCAAACAATATACCGTTTCCAAAGGCCTTGTTCCTCCACGCGAGAGCAGTGTAAGTGATCCATTCACCATCGCCGACGACAGTAACCCAACGTTCGTTCGGAGAATGTATGATGGATGTCGGATTGCTTTATATCGCACCACTGCTCATGTTACTCGCTTATATGGTGTTTCGTTAACAGAACAGGACCCATTTCAATTGCATGGAAATGCCTGTGCACACCCTCGATGTCGTTGCTCATGATACTGTTTTGTAGGAAATGACAGTACTGACCATAGCGTGAAAGATTTTATCATTCGACGCTAAGAGGCTCATACAACCATCGACTGCGCACACCTGCGAAAATATCCGACCAGCTATTTTCACTCTAGTGTCATTTGTATCATGAAGACCAAGTGGTTGCGGATGGGAGGAACATAATAGTTGGTCTTTCATGAGGGTGTGTTCTACATCTCCGCGTTGAGCATTCTAATTAAATTCCTTGTAGACATACGTCCTTAAAGCATCGAGTGAGAGACAATTACTGTATATTTCGTGAATGTATCTTGTATTCCTGTTGGAATAGCACTTCTTCATCTTCGAGTCGGGGACTTGCCGGACTTGACCGGCGCTAAGACGAATTATCATGAGGGTATGATGCAAGACGACGCGAACATCGAAGCTTGAGACAAAGTGTAAGATTTACAAATCACTTGCAGAATGTCTGGACCTAGAAGCAGAAGTCGGGAAAAGTCCTACAGTATGCACTGTTCATTTGCTTCCTCATTTAATCTTTGCAAACATGAAGGACTCGGAAACGTTCGAGTTCCGAGTTTGTACAGGGATTCAGATTCCGAATTCCAAGGACCCACTCGCTGCAGCTGTTCACAGCCTGCTAATTACTGCACGATGGATCCAACAAGATATTCGAGACGTGGGTTGAGAATAGTTGAAAGTGGTATTTAGGTCATCATTGTATATGTTGCTGGGATCCCGAAACGTGTCAGTGAGGAACTTGGAGATGAACCACTACATTAGGCGTAATTCGTTTCGTTCCTTTGTTGGAAAAGAAAGAGAACGTCGGAGTAACCACGAAAAATTCATTCGCCTACAGTATTTGATTGGTATGTTTCGATTTTCTTGTTCGGTAGGTACAAAGCTTTGATTATTCGATAGATAACCTAGAGCAAACACGAAAGCAATGAGAAGGAAAGGATTGAATGAGGAAGAGAGAAATAAAAACGCAATAATTGTTTCCACATCGAAAACGAAAGCTGGTCATGGATAAGTTATGTGACATGAGAAGAGATTCAAACACCCAATAGAACCACAAGAAACGAGGGAGAGACAGGAACGAACCAAGGAAAGTAAAACAGAGAAATCAGGAAAAAAAAACATCAGAAAGCAAATAAGGATATACGACGAAACTACAGTAACACTATCAAAAGAGACAAACGTAGGCCATCGAAGCACAATGCAACATACACACACCTCCGCAGAACTATCTCCCCCATCCACCACTGTCCCTTGCTCTAATTCTTTGGGGACCACTACTCCACTCTCGATCTCGATCTCTGTCTCTGTCCCTACTATCCCTTCCAAAATCTCCCCCGCGATCTCTAAACCGGTCTCTATCCCTGGAATCGTACGGTGCCCCACGAGAAAGGAACATGTTACCACCGCCATTACGATCACCTGGATATCCTCTTCCTCCTGCATCCTGTCTTTGTTGCAATTGACGTAGGGCTCGAGGGCCGGAGGGAGGAGTACGACCTAAAGCAGGGTTGACGGCAGGCAAAGCTGCCGGAGGTGCAGTCAGAGGAGCTGAAGTTGCAGGGGAAGAGGCTGCCGTTGAAGTTAGAGGAGCGGGAATGGAAGTGTTACCACTACCACCTAGGCCCAGGCTCCGCGTCGGCGGACTCCCATGTGGCAGAGAGGATACTGATGGTGAGCGCGAAACGAATGAACGGGGCTGCGTGGGAGGAGTTCGTGAACGCTGCTCATTCGCTGCATTGGTGTCCGGGAACTTGAATGGTCGAGGTGGGGGTGAGTAGGATTTAGGGATTGATGACGAACGAGAGGATTGTTTGTTCGAGATTGAAGGGGGTGGGGGAGGCGCTGAAGGAGAAGAAGTCTGGTCATCATTATCCACGATTTCTCCATCCTCGTGGGAAGCTCTGCGAATATGTTTGGATGCACGTTCGGATGAAACTTGGGGCAACTCCTTAGGCGATGTGTCTTGAGCTAATGACGACGGGGCAAACGGACTAGACCGACGGGGCAACAAAGTCTGACTGAAAATGGTCGGAGACGGCGAGAGCACCGTGGCAGGAGAGAAAGGGGGCAAGGCAGAGAAGGAAGGATGTTCGGCAAGCCCATTGACCATCTTCGTCGTCGTCGTCCCCACCGCCTTCGATGTTACCATAAGCTTGTTCAACGTCTCGGAGGCTTTCATAATCACGTCCACGTCGGATTGCGATTGCTTGCGTTCACAGTCCTCCGTCTGTTGCTTAGCAGGTGCAACGGAGACTAGGGAAGTAGGAGACGCTGCATGCATAGTTGCGTCGTCCTCCATAAGCTCCTTCATGACCTCCGCTCGATTTGTCCCTTCCTCCGAGTCCTTCGAGTGGTTATCCTCCTTCCCATCCTCATCCTTGAGCTCTAACTCCTCCGCAGAAATATCCTTCTTCTGCTCCTCCCGCTCCCTCTCTTCCTTTTCCCGTTGCTGTTCCTCCTCCTTTTGCCGTCTCTTCCGCATCGCAAAGTCTTTCAATGACATCTTCACCTTCGATGGCGCTTGCGTCGGCGTCGAAGGAGTTGCAAAGAGAGTCGTAGTGGGCGTTTGCAGCGTATGCCCAGTAGAAGTGGCGGAAGCTGGCGGGGAAAAAGAAATGAGCTAATTAAAGCACAAAAGATGCAAAAAGACTCTACCATCAGTATGCTCCATATGTTGACCGTTTAGTTCAACTGCTGAGGAGGGTGGTAGTGACTCTTGTAGGTCTGCGTTGACATTCAAGCTTGCTTCTGCATTCAGAGGTTTCAGTTAGCGAAATGGATACCCATTGGAGCTAAATAACTTACCCGGATTCGAGGGATCTTCACCTTTTCCCTCAAACTTGTCAGCAACCCTATCATTTGCTTCCATCGGCTCGACTTCAGGAGGTGTAGCAGGCGATGTGTTCCCTAACGAGGGTGACATTGACGCTGAATGTTCGAGGGTTGGGACATCAGAAGGTGTTGCGGGTTGAGGATGAGATGAAACGCTTTCAATCTTCGGCTCGTCTATCTGCATCTCCGCTGTGTCTTCAGGAGCATTTTCTGCGGAGCCAGTAGTAGATATGGAAGCAGTAAACGGAGCAGGAGCTGAATGCGCAGGCAAAGAAATCAGATTCTCCACAGGAGAAGACAACGGTGAAGAAAGTGGGGAGGAAGACACAGCAGTCTTCATCCTCGCCACCGTCACATTGCCCGCAGCGTCTGCAGCATCTCGCAGTCCCAAGTGCTCATCCAAAGCCACCTTATGATCGAATGCGGGTGACGATCCAACCGATGACAGCGCACTCATCGGTGAGGGCATCGAATGCGAGTGAACAGCATCTGAAGGAGAGGCACTCTTGCGTCTCTCGTTTACTGGATTGGCAGGAAACGCAGACTCCCCTACAGCAGACATCGGAGAACCACGTTGTAGTGAAGCTGAAGAACGCGAAGGCGAAGGAGATGCAGGCCAAGGCGGAATCTCGTCCAAGTTTTGCGGAGGTGGTGAGAGTGGGGAAAGAGGAGCCACGTATGAATCTGTATTTGTCGCCGAGGGTGAGAGCGGGTTCGAATTTTGGTGGGCGTGAGCGGAAGGCGAATGCGAATGTTGGTAATTCGCAGTGGGAGGAATACTTGCGTCGTCGTCAATTTGCATCGAATCCGCATCCACAGTATCCCTGCGGGTCGGACTGGAAATCAGATCAATTACCACCTCGCCACTCGCATTTGAACCCGGACCCGAAGCAAGCCAAGTCGCTTCCTCCACCATCTCTAGCTTTACCTCCAAACTCGTCTTCCCATTATGGTTCCCGTTATCAAATCCATCCTCCGCCATATGAGCAGAGGAAGGATCAGAACTCTCATCCCTAGTCATGGCAGAACCAACATCGTCCCCATCTTGAGAATCATACATCGCACCAGACGATGAAGAAACACTAATACCCCTCCTCAATGGAACCCACGCATGCTCTGGAGAGCTGAGAACGCGGATTCCTCCTGGTCCAAGGACAGCGTCGTGGGCATGCACAGATGGATCGTGAGATTGATATCGTTCATCTCGGCCATCGGAAGGAGGATACCCGTCGTTCTGTAAACGCTCATCATGTCCTGGGGATTTGGAACTAGAGATAGAACGGGCAGAGAGCATTGCCGTATTCGGTCGTCTCTGAGAAGGCGACCGTGACCGGGATCGGGACCTCCACCGTTCTTGCTGTTCATCCCGTACTTGCATAGCATTCCTATTGGGCAGAGGCGAAATAGGCCTAGCAGCTGCAGCTGCAGCGGCCAAGGCAGCAAGTGGGTCAACTGCTAATGCCCTTGGTGCCACCGTCGGAGATCTTGAGCGTTCTCGTTCCTGTTCGTGAGGGGCAAATCCGAAAGACCCAGATGCAGACGTAGTTGTGTCGCACCAAAGATCCTTGGTCAAAGGTTTTGATCTTGCCTTGCGCCCCTGCACACTTGATTCCGAAAACGGGAATGAGCGTCCAGACGTAGACGCAGGGATAGGAATCGCAGGCGATAAAAGGGACAGATTGGCCAGTGACATGAGCGGGGATGTCATTGCAGTTTCAACGTCGAGGATGGGACGAGATGATGGAGGAGGAAGAGAGATTTGTGGAGGAGAGGACGGCGCAGTCATGGATATTGTAGGGATAGGAATAGAAGATGACGATGATGGTGGTACTGCAGGACTCGGTGTCACTTTATAAAAAGAATTCGAATCAATACACAGAAAATTCAATAAGAGAAAACATACCATTCTGAGCCCGAACAATATCGTGATGATCTTGGTCAACTTCCATAGACGTGGCGCCGGAGACTGTTCTGTCCGCGATATGCAGCTCCTTTCTGCGATGCATCGACCTTCGCTTCATTTTCGGCGGGACCTCCATCTCCTCAACCTCATCGAGCTCATGTTCTTGCGTGGCTGGATCGTCCATCCGTGCAGAGGTAGATAATTTCCTCCGATGATGAATCGAACGTTTTCGCCGATGTCGTTGAGGGGGTAATGGATCTGTGAAAGGGAGATGAACATAGGCAACCACAGAAGAAGACAATAGAAAGCGAAATAGTTGAATTAATTCAGATAAAAAGAATCGAATGCAAGAACGGACGGCGCAAAATCACTTACCGTCCTTATCACCATCACCCTCAATATCGATATCCACCTCTATATCCCCTTCCTCATCACCCTCAATGTCGACCTCCACTTCTCCATCTTCATCAACATCCTCCGCCGCTCGAGCAGGCCGTGTTCCCCAATACAGATCCACATTCCCATCCGTGCGCGAGATCGAACTTTGGTTGACGCTCGGGGAAGGATTAGGCCGAAGCCCATAGGGATGAGGATACGGGTATGAGTGAGCGGATGGGAACGGGGAAAAAAAGGGCGATGGAAAGGAACAAGGAGGCAGTCCATAGGGTGCAGGAAAGCCTGGAATTCCTGCATGAGGCGGAGGGTATGCATATCCGAAAGCAAATGAGGGATGTGGAAGGTATGGAGGAAAAATGTGCAGAGGGAGAGGCAGTGCCTCCGCATGCTCCCGCTCCTTCGGCTTGGGTTGAGCTTGAGGTCTAGGACCTAACGCCCCCTCAAACTCTAAATCCATCTCAACTCCACCCCAGCCTCCGCTCCCAGGTATCCTCTCCCGAGTCCTAAAGCCGCGAGGGACGCCGATTAGAGGGCCGAGGTCGTGAGTAGGCGGAGCGGTCGAATTCGAGTTTGGATGATGATTCGAATTCAGATTCGAAGATGGAGGTAGCGGTAACGGTGAAGCTGAAGGGGAACTCGATGAGAGAACAGCGGAAGACGATGGTACAGGTGCTGCTAGTGACTCGGGTCGAGGAGAAAGTCTCCGTGTAGCAACTGCTCTCGGTGAAGAAGAAGAACGCCTATGCCTGAGGTCAAGGTCGGTCATCTCCACGTCTACAGCTCCCCCTGGATGACGTCTTCGCTCCAGCTGCTCAGGCTTCCCACTGGATATAAGTTCCGGCCCCGGTTTACGAGCGTTGCCAATAGCAAGGTCGTCCTTCGGCTCATGCATATCCACACGCGCTCTTTCCCGTTCCTTCTCCTGCCCGTTCCCATCCAAAGAATCATACACGCCATCTACAAACTCCTTCATCCTCCTCAACACACAGCCCCTTGCTTCTGGCCCATTTCCATACTTCTCTACCCCGTCTGCACCCAAACCTTCTCCCACACCTGCTGAACCGGCACTTGCACTAGAGGAAGCAAAGGCGGAAGCACCGACCGCCTCCCCACACGCACAAGTAGCGAATGTGGCGCCCAGAGAACGAAGAATGTTCGCCATTTGGAGCTTGTAGGAGGAAAGTTGTGCGGGACTGAAGATTTTCAGAACATTGGTTAGCTTTATTCGAGATGGGTGAAAGCAAAAGGACGAAAGAAGGAAAAACCAGGTAAAATCACGACGGTTCAGGAAACTTTGACGAAAAAATGAAACAAACGAAGAATCATATCTCGAATCTCGGAACAGAAAATCTACAATCTCCAAACGAAAAAGAAAACGGAAACAAACGAAAATAACGAAAAAGCAGATAACGCAGGAAACACTCACGGAAACACGCCCTTGCCTTCAACCAGCGCCGGCAATAGATGGACTACGTTAGCATCGTCCCATTCCCAGCCTACGAGATTCGTCAGTAAACGTAAAGAGTTGTTTTAAATCGACAACACACGATACTCACCCAGCACAACCTCCTCATCAGCCTTTAAATCCCTCAACGCAAATATCGCGAATGACAGTGCCTGGGGATCCGAGTCTGAATCCGAGTCCCCCCCTGCGTCTCCGTCTGACTGTGCACCCGCACCATGATTCCTGGACCTTGACGCCGATGCTTCGTCTTCACTGGCCTTATTCCCACTCGCTTTCCTGGTCTTCTTCCCCTTCCGCTTCCCATGCTTCCTCTTCGCTTTCGCTGAATCACAAAGAACTGGCCTCAAAACAGCATTAGGCCAACAACCACTTCGTACCCATTGCCCATCTCCCTTGCCTTTGCCCTTTACCTCCTCCCCTTCTTCTCCAAACTCCTCGTTCATGCCACCCGCTCCTATACCCCCAATCCCCCTCGCATCCAAACAAACGTCCAGCGGGGGACCCATCAAATGTACTTTTGGTTTCGGCATGCCCAGTACAGCGTATCCATTGAGCGGATCTTTCAGGTATTCAGAAGAAGGCGTGATAACGGAGGGAAAGGGAGCCACGAAAGAATGCGATGGGAGAGGTTGAGTAGTGTGTAGAGCGTATGTTGGTGGCAGGATAGTTGGAGAGGGACCTGTTGCGTTGAGTGGACGTAAGGAAACTGGTGCTTGATGAGGAGCGCGCGCGGGGGGTAGTTGAACAGGCGTAGAATCGAAATACGGCCAGCCTGGGGGAGGCGGGTTCGTCTTTTCCGTAGACAAAAAAGGAGAAGTACCAATAGCAGATACACCCCTCCATTCTGCAGCTTGTCTTTGCAGACGATCCCGAGTTTCTTTCTGCGGTATGATATCTTCGGGATAAGGTTCGTCAACGTCGATAAAGTCGTCGGGGCTGGGATTTAAGTGAGAATGCGCGTTCGGATGAAGGAGATGTGACGATGATGATGAAGAATTTGGTTTCCCATATCCATTCGGAAACGGAAAACCTCCCATTGTCGCAGTTGTAGGCGTCGCACTCAGCGGACTCGCAGCGGAAGCAGCAAAAGTCCGTTTTCGTTTATGCGCCGAATGAGAATGCGCTTCAGAAGGGTTGATCGATAGCGACGAAGTTCCTCCTCCAGACGTTTTCCTCGGCTTTCTCTCGACCCCAGGACTTGTAAGCCTTCTTCTCCCGCCTCCTGTGCCTCCGTTCCCACTTTCCTCAGCCATCTTCATTCTCCTAGCCTGCAACTCTCTTGCTTTCTGCCTCTCCCTGTCTAAATCCCAGCCTCCGGGACCGGAAGAGGAAAACAGGGATGGATTGCATTCCCAGCACCACCATCTATCAGGTAAGTTTTCTTTGTCCTTCATCTCGATTCCGAAACAAACTCCATGAACCCATCTACCGCAGCCATCGCATCCAATAGACCATCCATCGTCGTTTGTGTCGCCGCAGATGCAGCGAATTGTATCTGGGTCGTCGTTGGCGTTAGAATTCGAGGCAGAGGGTACTGTAGGAGAATTAATGGAAGGAGGTTGTTTTCGTTTGGCTGGAATCGTCGAAGTTGAAGGACCTGCTGACGAAGAAGCAGAGGCAGAGGAATGTGGTGCTGTTCTTCGACCAGAAGACGTAGTAGAGGCTACAGGAGAGGCGCTTCTCCCTCCCAAGCTTTTCCGTCCAGCGCTCGATTTGTTCTTTCCGCTAGCCCCTCCAGCAGATCCAGCGCCATGCCCATTAACCGAGACTGAGCCTGAAATCCTCCTGCCATTCGCTTCGAGCGCTGCGGTTGGAGACAAAAGCAGCGTTCCATTTCCGTCTATCTCGTGCCCATGACCATTAACCAGCCTTACAGCAGTACTTCCAGACCCTTGTCCTGCAGAAATATCCCTCGAGGGCGTCGGTGGAAGACGCTGCTGTTGCTGTTTTGTAGAGAGCGCTGGAGAATTACCGCGCTGTTGCTGCTGCTTCGTCGACGTCGCCGTATTCGTATTAGATATAGAGGATCTCCGTCTCATTCCAAAAAATTCTTCGCCCTCCCTTTCCCTGCTACATCCTGCAATTGCATTTACGTCCATCATTCTCGATGTATGATCCTATGCTGGTAGGCCTTCGTTCTTTTGTCCGTTCAAGCGCTCGGTCGTAGGAGAAATCGAATGAGTTTTGAGTTGGGAACTTTGCGCTGGTCTTCTAGATCATCGAAGGGCCAGCAAAAGCGAAATACTGGAAGGAAATGAAGGGGAAGGAAGTAGGTAGTTCTTTCGTTAGGTTTCGTTCTTTCAAACATAAGATAAAGGACAGAAAGACGTACATTTACACAACAAAAGCGAGAGCGAGAGCGAATCCTTCACCGACCGATTCCTCCAAATGAGATTTCAGAGCCAGATCAGAGAATAAGATAGACAGCAAGCCTGAGCGTTGGGATAGAAAAATAAAAAGGACAAAAGGAAAGATATTCTGGGCGCAGTGGTGAGGTTGGGATTTGGGTTTGGGTTTGGGTTTGTGTGAGCAATTGTCTTGTGATCAATTGTCTTGTGATCAGTACGATGACAAACGCTCCCGACCGGAGCCGATCCGAAGCACTGCCTCCTTTGCGTCGCCAACGCAGATGCCGGAATGAGAAACATCCGGCATCAACGTCCAGCGGAGCGGCAAGCAGAACGAGTTGCTCACGCTCTTTGCTTACCGACCACATCGTCGGACACCGACATCAATACTGGCAAGAAGACCTTGGTGTCCACTACAGGTGTGCCTGTCTGCTACAAGTTTGTCAGCAGCAGCAAGTGTTCCTTGCCCATGTGTGGCTATGCATCTGTGGAGTGCTTACTCATGGTGCTGCTGACTGCTCATACTGCAAGAAGTAGGGTAGGTTTGACCTTTGCTAGCTTTATGTCTGTTTTTACCTTACCCTATAACATAAAATACTATGTATGTGCTATCACACCGGAAACGGAAAAAATTCTTCATGCAAGAATTTTTGATGGATTTTTTGCTTATCATCCATACTCTCACCATTGCTGATACCTTAGTTATCTTATGATATGAAATTCTCTGGCAAATTGTACTGGATTTTGTAAGATTTGTGTGTGAATTATACCCTGCTGAAAAACAGTAGGAGAACAGATATTTCATTCAATGATAATTATTTGACAATATTCATTATTTCCTATCAAATGATACAGTATGTGAACACAGAGATACCTTATGATTCAATACTGTGAGTGATATTTTGATTACAAGCATAGGAGATACCATGTCCAATAGCACAGGATTATGCCAAGAAGAATGTAACATCAGGAAAAATGGTCTGGGCCAAGGATAGCCTAGGTAACCTAAGCCTCCTAGGTTACAGGGGCTGGACTTGGGATGGCCTAGGCAGCCTAGGCCTCCTAGGTTACCTAGGACTATCTCAGGCTGCCTGAGGTTTCTCCAGGGTTCTTCCAGGTTTCCTCAGGTTTTCTCAGGTTTCTCAGGTTTTCTCAGGTTTTCTCAGGTGACTCAGGTTGTCAAAAGTCCACCCCCTAATTCCTAGGTCATCCTAAAGGAACCTAGGCAACCTAGGTGGCCTAGGTGGCCTAGGTGTCTTTGAGTTACCTTGAGGTTAACTTCAGGCCATCCAAGGCCCAAACAGTTTTTCCTGATGAAGAAAGCTTGGTCAATATTCCAAGTTTCATGCTGATGGATACACTGTGGATGCAATAAATTCCTGACGCATATGCAATGTGAAGAGCTGCGCAAAGCTGTGTTAGCAACAAGTCTAGACATCACTACTTTTGCATTAATTGACATGTAATTGTACGCAGTTCACAGGCGCCCACGCGGTTCGGCGCTTATTTAAGCGCCTATTTCGCGCAATTACTTACAACTTCGATCTATAGGTGATTTATCAAGCAAGTGGAATATCTGCGTTTCACTGCAGAATATCTATATATTTAATAGCTCAAAACCCGAAGTTATTTAGGCTGTTTAGGTTGTATTAAATTAAACCAAGTTTCAGACTGACTCAGGTTGCCTCAGGCTGCTCAGGCTTCCTCAGGCTTCCTCAGGCTCACCCATGTTAGCCCTACATCAGCAAAACCTGGGTGATCCCACAGCAAGGTCCCCCTCTGTCCAGAACTGGACAGCACTGTGGCTTCTGTGGATTGTATTGGGCTTCTGTACAGTGCTGTACAGCAACCCACAGCAATCCACAGCAATCCACAGTTCACCCAGGTTTTGCTGATGTATGGGGTGACTTCAGGGTACCCTAGAGGGTAGCCTCCATTAACCTGAGCTGCCCTGGTCACCCAGGCTGCCCAGGCTACCCAGGTTACCTGAGGTTGATCTATAGGGTAACCTCAGGTCACCCAGGCTACCTAGGCTACCACAGGCCCAGAGCATTTTTGCTGATGGGTATCCCTAGGGTATTCCTAGGGTATCCCTGGGTATCCCTAGCAAGGGGGAACCCGGACTATGGACTGGTACACTCCGGTGGTTGCTTGGTTCACCCTCCAAGGCCACTAAAAAAAAATTTACCCAACCTTTTGTCAGTGAGGTTCAGTTGAAATACTGTACTATTTCGATCGGTTCGCCGCACCTTTGTGACTGTGACCACTGTGGCGAAATTTTACATTCGCCATTCGTTGTGTTGAAGGTGTGACATGGTAAAATTTCGCCACTCCAGCCTAGACTTAAGTATGTGAATAGCTGATTAGATTACATAGCCCTGATGAGGCAGATCATTACCGGATAGAGTCAAGGACTGGCCCACCTGAATGGCACAATATTTTTGACTCACGTACTATGCAATAAACTCACTGTTGCTCAAATTTTTCATGTAATAAATCAAATTTTCACTTTCCCAGCCCTGCAGAGAGACCCATATGCATGTATATGGTCCTAAATTTGCCTCTGAGGCCAAAATTGTACTGAGAAAAAAAATCGAGCTAGATGTGACCATCAAATGGATTCGCCGCTCAGGATTTGTGACCCATGACTCAGCCATATTTCGCCTCGCCGGAGGGCCTCTGTGACCCGTGACCGGCAAATCGATCGAAATGGTACAGTACTAGGTTTCTGAAGGCTTGAAGTTTTTTTTTTTTGCACGGTTTCTGCTACTTTTGTTAAGCTCAATGAGCTATTGGAGCAGTGGGGATTGTATGGGTCATGTATGGGAATGAAGGTGACCAGTACCCGGTACCTATAGGGGACATATGGTCACATCAGATGTCACATTTACATCATGATATACAGCTTTGACACCCTAATAAGGCAATTTTCACTTCACAGGGTTGGTCGGTTCACTCTTCAAAGCCATTAAAAATTTTTTGACCCTGTGTAATAAAAAAAAATCTTTGGTCCCCCTTGATCCCTAGGGTATTCCTAGGTATCTCTAGGAATACCCTATGGATACCCCGGAATACCCTAGGGATACTCCTAGGTATCCCTAGGTGTCAAAGAAGATCGGTCAAAGCAGGTCTTACCGACTTATGATTCCTGCTCGGGGATACATGGTCCGAGCTCAATACCAAACTCATTTCATTCTTTCATTTGTTTCCTTACTTACTCTTCCGTTTGATAGACATTCCAACAGTTGTTCAGGTATCCTTACAACACATCCACTCTTTGATATGTTTCTATGTTATCTTTGATACCCATTACTTACTGGCTCCGTGATTGGTAGTTATACCAGTTTACTCAAAATAGACTTTTCGTCGAGACTTACCCTCAGTTGTTTGACACCATTTCTGCGTGTCATCTCTGAGGGTAAGCTCATTCTCTCCTTATTACCTGATTCATTGAAGCTTATAGTTTCTCTATTATAGTCTTTACTTACTTTGATTAACAGGTACTTATCTTTCAATATAGAGTCGTTTGACACCATTTCTGCATGTCATCTCTGAGGTCTTTACTTACTTTGATTAACAGGTTATGGGCCCTGCCTGCAACTAAATATTTGATATTGATTGGACACGCAGATACTATTAACTCACAAGAAAACTACTCAAACCTACTCGCTACGTTTATCTCATCCTTACATCTTGCAACCTACACCATGGCTAGTAATGGCACTATTCCGCCTCCTATACCAGAGGTCTCTGCAGATCTAAAGTTTGATGGAGGAGTCAAAGTTGGCTGGGCTCCAGTCAAACGAAGGATTGTAAACTCACTAAAAACCCAAGGCCTCGTTGGATACACTGATGGGACGATCCCAAAACCCATTGCTCCTACTATCACCGTTACTGCCCCCACTACCACCTCTTCCACTCCTGATGCTACCGCTGCTTCAACGACTCCCACACCTACCACACCTTCCTCCTCTGAACCAAAGGCCACTGCTGTGTTCTCCCTCACTCCGTCCTTGGACGAATGGACGTTCCGTAACAACCGGACTAAAGGCATCATTGAATCACACATCGATGAATTGCCTTCGCTGATGCCACAAGTGGATACCAAATCTGCAAGGGAGGTCTTCAGCAAACTTGATATGGAGTTTGCAAAGAAAGATGGAATGAGGAAGATACTCACAGAGAGACGTCTCAGGTCATTCATCTTCCGTGAAAATGAAACGGTGGAGGAATTCTTCAAGCAGCTCCGCGAGCTCCGTAAAGAAGCCACTGAAGCCAGGAATTCCATATTTAGGGATATGGTCCTTGCTGCATTCCCTACTTCAACTTTCCCTACCTCTGCATCCCTCATCCAACACATCACATTCCAATATTCCTGAGTCGAAAATTGTCCAGGAGCTTCTTCTTCTGGAGATCATCTGGCTGAAGCTCGTAGCGCAATATCTCCGGAAATGGCCATGTTGACGAGAATAGCTGAATTAGAAAAGATGATATCAGCGAAGATGTTGAGGTCGAGCAATAGCAACAAGAAATGCCACAACTGTGGCCAAGTGGGGCATATAAAAGATGATTGTTTCAGGAAAGGGGGAGGTAACAGCTGATTCTGCCAGGCTTAAGCCAAATATCCCGATAGTTATTGGGGGTCATTTTGCAAAGGATTCCCGATAACTCCAAGGTCAAAAAAATTTTGACATTTACCAAAAATCCCGATAGCTACCTGGCCGCCCCTGCCACCTCTCGGCATTTCGGCCAAATTGTTGTTTCCGATTCTCCCCATGCTCCTGGCGCTTATTGGACCTAATGCTGCATATTTAGCATAGAATCTAGGTCATGTTTTAGTGAATATTTGGCATAGCCATTGGTGCTGTTGAAAAGGGTGGGATGCCTGCCTACTGATGCTTACATCATAGGGCGCTTGTGGGCGCTTATTTTAGAAAAAAAAAAAAAATCGCTATTGGGCCCCATAAATAGTCAAAAAATCATGAAAATTATTTAAAAAATTCAGGGAGTAAGATTGTGCCTGCTAGTACTTAATTAGCATATGAAACAGGATCTTTTGCAAAACATTATACATACTTTAGTGAATATTTGGCATAGCCATTGGTATCATTGAAAAGGGTGGGATGCCCACCCACTGATGCTTACATCATAGAGTGCTTGTGGGTGCTTATTTTAGCTGAAAAAAAAAAAAAACTCGCCATTAGGCTCCATAAATAGCCAAAAAAAATCATTAAAAATATTAACAATATTCAGTGGGCAGGATTGTGCTTGCTAGTGCTTATTTAGCATATGAAACAGGATCTTTTGCGAAACATTATACATGTTTTGGTGAGTATTTAGCATAACTATTCATGCTGTCAAAAAGAGCAGATGCTTGTCCACTGGCACTTACATCATGGGGCACTTATGGGTATTTATTTTGAGGGAAAAATGACCATTGGGCTTCATTGGGCTCCATCTATCATGAGAAATGCCAAAATAATCAGGGAGAAAAAGTGGGCTCTTATTGAACTTGCTTGAGTGTCATATGACCTGAGACATGATTTAACATTAAGTCACCACTAGCACTTCTTTTATGAAAAAACATTCCGCCATTAGGTCTGACAAATCCTAAGAAAAATCATAATAAATACTGAGATATTCAGGAGCTGTATTAGCACCCTGTACCAGGTTTGCATTATGAGATCAATCCTTTGCACAAAACCCTAATAAATAATAATCACAAAAAATAGCAAAATGCTCATGAAACATACCAGGGATGGGGATGCATATATTGTAATAATCAGATAAATAGCCTAAAAATACAGCCATATAAGTTTGTTGATGTATGGCTATATAAATATGATTATGGTACAGCCAAATAAATATGATTCCAGTATTGGTACAAGAACTAATGTTTGTACTAGTAACTCCGAGTTTTTAGTATCAACATCAGTACTAATAACTCAGAGTTACAAGATATTGTTGATACTAAAAACTCGGAGTTACTAGTACTAACATTGGTACCTTGTAGCTCCAAGTTACAGTAGTAATAGTGTTAACACTAAAAACTGGGAGCTCTAGTAGTACTGATGGTAGTAATAAAAACTCGGAGCTACTAGTACTAGCATTAGTACATTGTAGCTTGGAGCTATAGTAGTACTGATGGTAGTACTAAAAACTCGGAGCTACTAGGACTAGCATTAGTACATTGTAACTTGGAGCTATAGTAGTACCAATGGTAGTACTAAAACTCGGAGTTATAGTAGTACAATGGTAGTACTAAAACTCAGAGTTATAGTAGTACCAATGGTAGTACTAAAACTCGGAGTTATAGTAGTACCAATGGTAGTACTAAAACTCGGAGTTATAGTAGTACCAATGGTAGTACTAAAACTCGGAGTTATAGTAGTACCAATGGTAGTATTTAAAACTCGGAGTTATAGTAGTACCAATGGTAGTACTAAAACTCGGAGTTATAGGAGTTACTAGTACCAACATGAGTATTTTGTAACTCAAAGTTATAGTAGTACTAGTGTTAGTACTAAAAACTCGGAGTTACTAGTACCAACATGAGTATCTTGTAACTCCAAGTTATGGTAGTACTAATGGTAGTGCTAAAAACTCGGAGTTACTAGTACCAACATGAGTATCTTGTAACTCCAAGTTATGGTAGTACTAATGGTAGTGCTAAAAACTCGGAGTTACTAGTACCAACATGAGTATCTTGTAACTCCAAGTGATGGTAGTACTAATGGTAGTGTTAAAAACTCGGAGTTACGAGTACCAACATGAGTATCTTGTAACATTAAGTTATGGTAGTATTAATGTTAGTACAAAAACTTGGAATTATGAGTACCAACATTAGTACCTTGTAGCTCAAGGTTATTATAGTACTAATGTTAGTACTAGTAACTCGGAGTTACGAGTACCAACATCATTACCTTGTAGCTCCAGGTTATACTAGTACTAATGTTAGTACTAGTAACTCGGAGTTTTTAGTACTAGTGTTGCCAAGTTGCTAGTAATAATGTTTATACTGATAACTCTTTGAGTAGTGTGTGGCTTGCATTGGGCTGGGTGCCCAAAACATCAACCCAGCCCAGACCCGAGGCTATACCCATACCCGGTTTGCTGGGTACAGGTTTCTCCAGGTTGGGTTGGGTTACAGTTTCTCCCGGACACCAGGAATCCCATATAGAAATACAAACCAATAATGACATCATAACCAAAAAAAACTCGAAATTTTTATGATATGACATCATCATTGAGGGTTCAGGTATTCTTGTATCAAAAAAAAAAACTGTCCAGTACCACAAATGTACTACAACTATGAGATCAATATCCAAAAAAATATTCTTGACCCTGGATGGATCCGGGTATATTGCCAGGTCTTGGGTCTGCAGAGCTGGACCCAGCCCAACCCGGCACAGCCACCTGACCCAGAAACCTGGCTTACCCAGCATACCCAAGCCACACACTATCTTTGAGTAATAAGTGTTAATACAGTAAGTCAAGCTTACCAGTAGCCTGTATGAATCTACCTCTGAGTATTTTCACTATTTTTCATGAATTTGGCCGGGATTTATAGGTCAATTTGTGAGCAGAAATTGGTGCTATAGGGTGGGTATGTCAAACATAGTAAATATAATTTTTGCAGAAAATCCTGTTTGGAATGCTAATGATGTGCTAGCAGGCACAATCCCACCTCCTGAATATTTTTAATAATTTTCATGATTTTGGGAAATTTTAATAATTTTTTGACCATTTATGGAGCCTAATGGTGAGTTTTTTTTTCCCAAAATAAGTGCCCACAAGCGCCCTATGATACAAGCATCAGTGGGCAAACATCCCACCCTTTTTGACAGCACAAATAGCTATGCAAATATTCACTGAAATGTGTATAATGTTTCGCAAAAGATCCTGTTTCATATGCTAATTGAGTGCTAGCAGGCACAATCTTACTCCCTGAATATTTTTAATAATTTTCATGATCTATGCCAAGCTATATTACACTGAATCACTTTTACAATGCTATGCAATATATTATATGTTTCAATCTTTCATATGCTATTATGCAGCACAATCTTACTCCCTGAATATTTTTAATAATTTTCATGATTTTTTGACTATTTATGGGGCCCAATAGCGATTTTTTTTTCCTAAAATAAGCGCCCACAAGCGCCCTATGATGTAAGCATCCGTGGGCAGAAATCCCACCCTTTTTCAACAACACCAATGGCTAAGCCAAATATTCACTAAAACATGTATAATGTTTTGCAAAAGATCCTGTTTCATATGCTAATTAAGTGCTAGCAGGCACAATCTTACTCCCTGAATATTTTTAATAATTTTCATGATTTTTTTGACTATTTATGGGGCCCAATGGCGAATTTTTTTCTAAAATAAGCGCCCACAAGCGCCCTATGATGTAAGCATCAGTGGGCAGGCATCCCACCCTTTTTGACAGCACCAATGGCTATGCCAGATATTCACTAAAACATGACCTAGATACTATGCTAAATATGCAGCATTAGGTCCAATAAGTGCCAGGAGCATGGGGAGAATCAGAAACAACAATTTGGCCGAAATGCTGAGAGGCGGCAGGGGCGGCCAGGTAGCTATTGGGATTTTTGGTAAATGTCAAAATTTTTTTGACCTTGGAGTTATCAGGAATCCTTTGCAAAATGACTCCCGATAACTATCGGGATATTTAGCTTAGATCTAGCAGCATCTAAGCCTACCGGGTAAGTTTTTCTTTCATAATTTGGCTTCATAGGAACTGATTACACCTTTCTCTCTCTCCCAGTCAATTCGCCGCCCACAACCGACTTGGCTACTAAGCATTTGATTACATGCTCTTGTAGCAAGGCCGAATTATCAAGTTGATGCCAATACACTCAACAAGAGGGGGATAGGCTAGGGTTATATGCAAGAAGGGAGGAGCGAGCCTGAGAGTAGGGGAATGCAGAAACGGAATGAGATGCTTGTCTTGCAGTAGTGTAACATTATGTTCATATGGGATACGAGCAGCGTATCTATAATTTCAATTTTCTGGAAATTTGTTGCCCAATTTAGAAAGTATCCTGTATGCTGTTCACAATGATGAGCAGTGCAATCGGGATAATAAGCAGGGTTGTAGTAGTGGTTTTCACACAGGCTCGGCAGACCAGCAATTACAGGTGGGACAAAAAATGCGCGCGATTCGGATGAGGGCTGTTGCGCTCACCATTGGGAACGACAGACGCAACAGTTAGGATGTTATAGGATGTTATATCAGGGCTGAAACAGCTGATTGAAACAGCAGGTGGCATATGGTACAATGTTCCTGACAATGTGCAATTGATGACAAGTATCAATCCGCACATCTGAGGCATGCTAAGTGGCTGTACAATAGTGAGCTCAACCTGAGCTCGTTGTGAAGCATGCAGAGGGATATTAGTGGGGTGGCAATGCCCCCCGGTGCACCTGAGGGTATTTATAGGGGAAGGGACATATCCCATTTTGATGTATCAGGCAAAATGCAGGATCTCCCTGGTCTGATGTATCAATTGGGCAGCTAAAGGTGCAATCGCGACACACAGGATGACTACATCAAGAAACAGCTGGCTGCTCTCTTTGCCAGAGCTTGGTCGCAGGTGGTGAAACCCGCAGGTACATCCGCCAAAATACCTGCCGGTTTTTGGCACCCACAGATGGTCACTATCCATGGGTACAGGTGCCCACAGGTACAGGTATGAGTTTTGATGGAATTGCAGATACCCGTGGGCTACCTGCACTACCTGCTGACTTGATATCAATTAAATTTTAATGTATAAAATGGCATAAGTTTAATAGAGATGTCATTTTACATGATAAGTATGTCTTAGTACTTACTAGTATCAGGATTAGTATCAGCAATAGACTCTAATAGTAAGAACTAATCCATAGTACTAGTTCAAATACCAATGCCAATAGGTCTAAACTATGAAGTATTTAGTATTTACTGCCAATGTCAGCACTTCCATCCAAGTAAGTACAACTAAGTACTGTTAATTAATAGTAGATTTATCAGGAACTACTACTTGACTACTACAGTATACTAGTGAGGGAGCAACAATACTTCTTAAAAGTAAACAGCATTAATATTGATACTTACTTGTAAGTAACTACTACAGTCATCACTCAATTAGAGGTTGATAAGTACCTTGATAAGTACTTGGTAAGTATGGTAGTGGAATACATTACTTTGTAGTAATTGGGTAACAGAGGTTGTTCTACTAGACCAATTGTATCCAAACTTAGGAGTTAAGCTGAAGGGATGTAGAAGAATGAAAGAAAATTGTTAAAAAGATGGATAGAAGAAATTATGGAGAAAAAGAGTGTTATATTCATATGAATGAAGTCTACTAACACATAGTAGCTAAGTATAGTAGTATAGTCCAAGTACTAGTACTCTACTGGTTTAATACCATTAGTATCTATTTTACATTCATTATATAAATATCTATTATACAAATGTATACCATATTTACTGTACTAATGTAACCTCACAGGTACCTGTGACATCCGCGGGTACCTGCATGAAAAATACCCGCGGGTAACGGGTATTTTAAGCGCCGGGTTTCCACGGGTACAGGTATGGACTCCAAGATAATGAATACCTGCGGGTACAGGTACAGGTAACCTGTGGATAGTACTTGTATCAATCTCTGCTCTTTGCTCAGCATATTGCAACACAGGCTGCCAGCTCATGCATGACTAACCCTAAGCATGAACGACCTATCTGCACAAACCCCCCTTGCCCCACCAAAGTCAGCCACACTATTGACAGGTGCTGGGCCAAAGGTGGCGGAGCAGAAGGTAAAGCTCCCAAGTCCTGGAGGAACAAGTACAGGACCACGGCATCCTCTAGCACCACCCCCATTGACATCTTTGTTGGTGCAATGAACTCACCCAAGACCGAACCAGGTACGTCAATACTATCCTCCTGCTCGAAACCTCCTGACGTCTCCAGCTGAGTCAATCATGCCATTCTGAACAATGGAGATAGTCAGCAAGTGAGAGGAGTAGATAAAGATGTACCTTACCCACTTTCCAATTCATGTATTATGTGCAAAGCCAACAATATACCCCTATATTCTCACCTTCCTAATTCCTGGGTAAAAATGTTTATCAAAATGGCGGGGGAGGTGGGAGAGTTCTGTATTCGGGGTATCGGGACAGTCAAGTTTGTCACCCAGGTCAATGGAGACAAGAGATGTATCCAACTCCAAGACATGAAACACACACCGGATTTTGGGCACAATCTCATATTGCTGTCGACCCTGGACAGGTGCGGTTACAGAGGCAAATGGGGGGAAGGGCGGATGACGGTCACAACTGGCAATGGGAAGACCATGATGGTTGGCTTTGGCAAAGGCAGAATGTATGAAGTAGACGTACTGGAGGACACGATTAGGGCACAATCAGCAAGATCCCATGAGAAGGCAGTGGATGTACTCACCTGGCACCAAAGGTTAGGACATGTTGCCATCCCCTGAATCCACCAAATGGCAAATCGGAACCTGGTTGATGGGCTGAAGATCACATCAAGAGAGGTATACGGAATGTGCAAATCCTGTTTGTACAGTAAAGCAGTACATCAACCCTTCAACAAGCAGCTCGAACATCAGAGGGAGGGTTCATATTGACCTTTTTGGCCCAACATGCACGCAGAGCAGAGGGGGGGTATCGTACGTGATGCTATTCATGGATGGGCAATCAACTGTTAAAGTTCCAGCTTTTCTGTCAAACAAATGCAGTGAGATGACGCTAAAGGAATTCCACCACTACCATCTGAAAGCAGAGAACAAGACGAAACAGAGGGTACTCACCATTCGAATTGACGGGGGGAAAGAACTAGATAACAGACTCATGGAAGAGTACTGCGCCCATGTGGAATCAACATTGAGAAAGTTCCCCCATACTTTTCCGCGGCCAACAGCATGGCAGAATGTGCCAACCATACTGTTATTGAAGGAACTCAGATGCTGCTCAACAAATCTGGGCTTCCGCATTTGTTCTGGGTGGAAGGAGTTGCAACTTTCTGCTATGTTGAAAGCTTCGTGCCCTCAGCAAGGTTTCCCAATGACATCCCAATAGAGGTCTGGACCAAACAGAGACACAATGCCTCGCACCTTTGACCATTTGGTTGCAGGTGCCGGGCAACGCTGCCTGACGTGAGGACTGGAGGGAAGCTGGCGAGGCAGGCAGTGGAGGGTGTGTTGGTTGGATACTTGGGTCGATGGGCATACCGTCTATATATCCCGAGCACCAGGACATTCTTGGAATTGCAAGATGTTTGGTTTGAGGAGGGAGATTCTAAATGAACATGTTCAAAACCAGACCAGAACACCAATCAATTCCAAGATTTACCTTTTGGAGATGCCGGCATTGAGATCAACCCAGATCCAATCAAAGTAACTTGAGATCCTAGCTCACCAGAGTCCAAGGGTCAACCATTGACCAACCATTTCCTCACACCACCAGAACCTGAACAAGCTCCAGACCATCCACCAGCGGCACCTGCGCCAATCCCTGCTATCCTTGAACCACCAAACCCACAGCCTTGCAGAAGCACACGGACCCGCAAACTGACTACTAGGTTGATTGATTCCAAGGCCTTGGAGAACAGGGAATGCAAAGCCAAAGAGTCAGGGCAAGCCTGGGCCAATGACCTCCCATCCAACCAACAACCTCTACACAGGCAGCCCTTCGTTAGACCGGTGTTTGATTGATCGGAGATGGACCTGGGGAGATCATGGATTTTATCCGTGAATCCACGGCCACAACTAATTGGAGTCAGAAATGTCTTGTTTCATTTAGGATCCAGAATGACAACATCTTTCAATCCATTTTTCTACTGTTAAAATATACGAGTTCTGAATCCATCCCAAGTCGAATTCGGATTAATTATTCTTTGTGATTATTTGCCAATGAGTTCAAGCCACATGCTTGACCCACAAGGTAAAGTTATCCCATGATGTACCTCCTTCTCTCATCTGACAATATATCCCATTACTTTCTTGCATCCAGTTTGGCAAACTGTTTCGGAAAACGGTGCATTAAAAGCAAAATGCATTATCTGCAATGATATCACACCTCGACTTCTGAAGAATTGTGGTAAACACGAAAGAACAGACACTCATATAGCTCTTCTTCAGCAACGTCGTCCTGCCTCATCTAACACCCCAGAACCATCCTTGTCCCAACCCAACCCAACAAGCAAGGATGACAATGATCATTTGGTGCTTGCGGAAGCAGGGTTGAAGAATCTTTTGCATTCCCTTGCTGGTGATCCGTTAGTCCCTCCTAATGATTTTGTACCAGGTCCAGACCCTGCAGAAAACTTCCCTTTCCCCGATTTCTTCAACCTTGCAGACTCTTCCAGGCCTCAAGCAACACTGAAACAGAGCCCATGAGAAGAAGGTGCTGCATTGATAGCACGAGCACTTTTGGAACGTCTCGCAGAGCTGGATGCAGTGAACTCGGATGACGAAGATGATGAGGCTGAGGGAGATGCACCAGAGTCCGATCCCGAGTCCGGATCTGAAGAAGAAGGCCAGGGCATTCACGGTGTGTTTTCCAGTTCGAATCTAGTTCCTGGTGTACTGACTACATTGTAGAGTCATATACTGAAGCTCCTCATGCCAATAAACATGCTCAAACAACAGATAAGGAAGCTACTAGCTGACAGTGGTATCCTTGGAAGGATCGAATTGTTTGTAACTCCCTACTCTGTAACAATCATATGTTGACATATCTTCCTAGACCTGTACTCTCGATGTCCTGATGCACCTCCCTCTTTCTGTTTTCTCCCAAAAACAGCTCGATCTTTTCCTTTGGCTATTACGTGTCAATGGTGTCTCGGACGTACCGTCTGTAAAGACAATGAAATCTCTCAATGAAGCACTACAGAAAATGTGTGGGATTGATACGTTGTGCTATGACAGGGCTCTCGGTAACCGTTACTATGTGAACAGCTTGGCTCAAATCATTGCGCAAGTATGTATATTCCTCATTTTATCTCTAGATTTGCGCTAATTGGACTCGCAGGAAATGGCAAATCCTGAAGTACGCCCAAAGCTTCACTTCTACCCGGAAGACAGCGGTGAACACTTGAGTGAGGCATGACAAGCTGAACGATGGCTTCACGAGGCTCCTGACAATCTTCTTACACCAATGGCTCGAATCCGCGACCAGGACTATTATATCTATGAACCAGCCATGCTCTCAGATGGGACTTGTTGCATTCCAGTGCGGTGGTTCACTCGTGGGGAGGGCTCTATGCCAAGTGTTGGCGTATGCACCCAGTTGTTGGTGATGACCAAGTCAATTCCGGGTGGAGAGTTGTCAAAACTGTTGATTTTGAGGTACCTGCCGAGCAGTTCCTCAAGAACTTATTGGAATTGCAGGTCGATGCAGGACCACTCTATGGACTCCCGCATCCATCGAAGCTTCGAGGTGAGTTGTTTCAAGATCTTGAGTTAATAGTATCCTCATACCGACTTCAGATGTTTTTGATCCAATAACAACACGACAAAGCTCTGGACTTTTACCAACTCAAACGAAGGGAATCGATGGCGTAAACTCGCCGGCGGCCGACGTGTTCTCTCATTTCCAATTTGGATGTACTGCGACGACACATATGGCAACGTCTCTAAAAAATGGAACAAACATAATTCCTTTCTGTTCACTGCCGCTGGCCTTACACGCGAGGATTCACAGAGAGAATACAATGTTCACTTTCTCTGCACATCTAACACTGCTCCGCCTCTGGAAATGCTCGATGGGATCATCGATCAGCTTGAGTACGTTGATTTTACTCACCATTTGCATCTCGGTTACTCATTTTCATGTAGACTTGCTCAGGAAAATGGAATATGGGCTTGGGATTGCTCTCTGAACGAACCTGTTCTCCTACTTCCATGGGTGTTAGCCTTGCTTGGAGATAATCCCATGCAGAGTGAGTTTGCGGGACATATTGGGCTGCGAGGAAAGTATTTTTGTAGAGTATGCTGGGTTAAAGGTGTTGACGCCAAAGACCGAGACGCTACGCCGGATGAAAGTAACAGTGATGCTCGTAGTGCAAGTGATGACGAATCAAGACCAGCCTCACCCTCATCTGCTCACTCTGCTACTAGCGGGGATGACACCGCTAACGCCAATCCTACCGCCCAGCCAGTAAAGAAAGGTCAGAAAAAAAAGTTTGCCGAGTCTTTTTCACAGATGGTGGACCGTGTTTCTTCTTTTGTCAAGGTGAAAACCGAGCACTCTGTCATGGTCCATACTAAACAGCGTTCACAGGTTGGCAAGCTTCGCAACAGGAAAGAATCAACTCAACAACTTCGCTCCTATCTTGATGATGCCAAACAGCTTGGCACAAAAACAAGAATCAAAGCTAGCCGAACTGCAAGCGGAGTGAAAGATACGTTTCAGGAGCATTTTCTGGAACGTCTTTTTGGTTCTTATGCAAAGAAGCGAAAGTCGGAGACGAAACAGGCTGCACTAGATGCAGAAGTGAAGAAACTTCCAGAGGAAACAACCAGTCCGGTGTGGCGAATCAAAGGTACGCATCATCTCATGCCAATGTCCACCTCTAAGATAAACTAGGCCTTGATCCTCATCATGATACGCCTGTCGAAATTCTTCATGTTATTCTTCTCGGTTTCCTCAAGTATATGTGGCGCGATCTCGTCCATAACCAGCTGAAGAAGAACAAGGACTTCAAAGAGCTACTTGAAACACGGATTTCAAGCTTCGATGTCACAGGCCTTGAAACGTCTGCACTTGCAGGGCATACACTGGTACAGTATGCTGGTTCGTTGACTGGCCGTGACTTTCGAATCATTGCACAGATTGCTCCGTTCATTATCATGATCTCAAAGTCAGTGATGAATGTCGAGAGACATGGTTAGCTCTCTCTCGTCTTGTGCCCTTGATTTGGCAGCCTGAGATTGAGAACATCAATACCTTTATTGTGAGTACAACCTGCATTGTTGTCGATCAAAAAGAAGCTTATTCTTTGAGCGTAGCCGACATTGGAGCATGAAATTGATCATTTTCTGCTCTGCGCTGCCAGATGGACTTCACGTTGGTTCAACTAAGCCCAAATTCCATATCTTCCTTCACCTTCCATTCCACATACGACGTTTTGGGCCAGCAATGCTTTTTGCCACTGAAGCATTCTGATCATTCAATGCGTCATACGTGCCAAAAGTGTTCATTCCAACCGACAGGCACCCTCTCGCGATATCGCTCTCGCCTTCGCTCAAGGGAATCGTGTCCGCCATCTTCTCAGCAATGGCTTATTCTACCTACACCAAGGAGACTCCACGACTCAGACAGGGATGACCTTGTATTCCTCGTTATGCTCACTCGGAAAATCTGCCAGCAAAGTAACTCCCCGGATTTTCTCGACGGACCCATCAAAATGGAAATCCTTTGGTCCTGGCCCTAAATCTCTGGTTTCGACACCTAGCGCTATGGTTAGTTATCTTGGACTGGATCCAAAAAAGTCCCCTGGCGCCGCCGGTATGACTTTTGCTTTGACTTTAGCATATCTCTCATGTTACTTGACACAGGCATTGTTACTCTTTCAAAAACGCCACCATGTCCATTCTCTCAGACCAAAACAGGATCAGTCTTCCCTCATTGCGACACATACCCTGAACAGCTTCGTCACACCGCAAATTTCCGCCAATGCTCCCAAATAACAATGGTCAATGGTCGCTCATGTACTGTGGGCGGTTTCTTTGTTCTTCAGAATTCTCACCAGCAGCTATATCTTGCTCAAGTCGTAGAGATTTTACAGCCAGAGCGAACGATAGCAGCATTCAGCCAACAGGCGGGAAGCATTCTCGTTCAGTTGATAGATTCATCCTCAGAAGCCATTGCATATCGAATGCCCAAGGTTCTGTTTACTGGTCAGTATGTGATGGTGGATATAAAGGTACGTTTCATCTTCACCATCTGTTTTGCATTCGGATCCAATCATTTTGTACAGGACATTCTTTGTGCAGTCAATGTCCAGCACCACTGTGTTGGCCGCAAGTGTCTTGCAGTCGACTCTCGACCAGTATATCAAGAGCGCCATAGGAAGGAAGGTGCAACGAAGGCTGCCATCCGCCATGAAAGCCCAGAAGACCTTGTGCTAAACACCGCGCAGATGCGGAATGCTGTTCTGGTTCAACAGTTTCGAATTGGTTCACCGACTCTGAACGCTCAAGAGATCATAATGAAGAGTGTTCAGAAAGAGATAGCTGTGCGGAAAGTTGCGAAGAAGGCTGCAGATGAAGCTCAATTCCTTATTGCAGGAGCCCCTGGGGCAGGCTCTTCTGTTCGACGAGGCTCGCAGCTACGTTTTGAAATAGTGTAATAGTATAATACAGTACTTGCATGTAATCCGAGTTTACAACAGAATCGAGTCGATTTTTTGATTCTTATGTCAGCATATTTGGATGGCTTCCTCTTTGCTCTTGACCATCACCGAGCGAGTCGTCTGTCCTCTTCGGCGCTCGTACATCTCGCTATCACTTCATTTATTTATTCAATATCCGGGTATCTGTCGTCAGTTCTTCGGCGCAGATACACTCTTGTCCTCTCTGGATTCAGTAGCTACTTTTCTTTGAGTAACTCTGCGCAGCTCCAGACACAACAGATCTACATTCCGAATGAGTTGGTGGGACGTATCATAAGCGAAGGAGGCAGCAAAATCAACGAGTGGGGACCTCGCAATGGCTACGTGTACCAAAAGGTCTGTCCTCCGCGATTGCACCGGGAAACTCACTCACCTCACTCAACAGGCGTATCTCGAATTCTTTGTCAATCCCGCCTTGCTCACGTTACTGCTTTCGCATATTGAACGAGACAGTAATATCACTTACTACGTTATCAACAAGCGTGGCGACCTTCGCACTAACACTCATTCTGACGGACCCAACGCCGTGACTTGGGGTGTATTCCCCAAGTCAGGAATTCGTCCAACCTACCATTGTCGAGGCGGTCAGCTTCATGGCGTGTAAGGTCCGTTTTTTTCCCCTAGGATATCGTTGGAGATATAACTGAGGATTTCCTGTACAGCAATGGGCTCGTATCTACGACGCCGACTCACCATCGGCCAAGATCATCTCCGAGCTTATGGATACGTGCTACCTCGTTAACGTTGTTCACAACGATTCCACGATTCCGACGTAATCTTCAAGCCATTCTTCCAAGCCGAAGAGGAATATGCTGCTTCTCAGGCCAATGCCCCCAACGGACACTATCACTGTTTCCTGGACTTCCCCATGGCGGATTCTGCCCTCGAGCGCGGATGCGATGTTTGCGATAGCGCAGACGCAGACAAAAGCTCAGCATTGAACATTTGACCAAACAGCACTTTTTCGACTCGTGTTACTCTTGAAATAGGAAGCACTGACACTTGAGATGAAACCGGGTGAGGCAGCCCCTTTTTCATCGATGTATGTGTGCTCATGTTTGTTGCGACATGTTGTGCTTGTTGAACAGGAATATTCGAGGTCACGTCAGTCGATCGCGTCGGGACAGGATAAGAGGACATGTTTGTCTGAGCATGTAATTGTTTCGCCTGCTTCCACTCTCTCATCTCAACACTTATTTCCATGCAGTATGTTTGAATATCTATTTCATTTGCTTAAATATATTCTGATAAACTGTCTTCACAGATCTGAAAGCCCTGTCCCGAGTTTTGTCCAGCATGAGAAAGAGTTGGGCGACGACTCTGAAACCGAAGATAACCAAAGGCAGATCTTGGACATATCGCCGGCTCAAAACGCGTCCGCTGGCCCTCAGGAGGGCGATACGGTCTTGGATCCAGATGCAACGATGGTGATGGAGTCCGAGGATTTGACTAATTTAAAGCTCAACTCCGAGTCGGAGAATCTGAAGCTGGAGAGCAAAGGCGCGTACCACATATTTGATTTCAGAAACTCAGATTGACACAGCCTTCAGTATCATCCTCGAAGCCAGACTGGAAACTCACCGGTGAAGAAGCTGAATGGCCTCTCTCGCGCTTGAAGCTCCTTCGTCGTTCGGCACCCATACATGAAGTGGTACCTATGGCTTACCGAAATAATTGTCGGCTCAGAGGAGCTATTCGGAGGCTTGAGGAGGAGCTGGTTGCGGAGCGTGCAGAGGCAAAACGGTTGCGCGTGGAGCTGGAACAATTGCGAGCCTCTTCCACTCAGTAGGATGCATTTTTGTGGCTCAAACGTGTTGTATTACTCCAATCCCAATTACATTTATACTAGTTTCTGCAATGCACCAGTCCTGCTTCTGATCCTCTACCTTGTTCACCTTCACCGGCACCTTGGGCCACTCGCGGTCTGCAACAGCGGTATTGGGACAGAGTTTGGGTGCGCAGCTTGTGCCAGGGCACACTCAAATTCACATTTCGAGATAAAATATGTATACATTTGTTGGTAGAAATGAAGAACTTAAAACATTACTTTAGCACCTTCCCTATACAAGTACTCAAAGTAATCCTCTGGCCCCTTTGGACGCTCTGGAATAAGTAGACCGTTCTTGGTGAGTGTATCAATAAGAATATGGATATACTGTTGCTGGGCCCTATTTTCCGACCTAACGCTCCACAAGTCTGCACGATACGCCCTCAACTCTGATTGCAATGCCACAGTGTGGCCCTCAACTACGCTTCGGAAATGAACAAGAAGTTCACGTTCGGGAGGTGTCACCAGCTCGCAGCAGAACTTGGGAAGCCGAACATCTTCAATGTCATATGCAGGGTCCTTGGTCAAGGGAGTGGTTTTCTTCGGAGTAGATTGCGCTCTTGGGCCATCGTCGTTGTTGAATGGGTCCTCTTCAACACTGCAATATACCGTTGTAGATGATTTAATGGATATATCTATGATAGGAGCACTTACTGTTTCTCCAAGCGCTTGATTGGATTGCGAGGAGGAGAAAGCCCTTTAGGCCAGATAGGCCTAGTGTACATTTATCAGAGATATATATTGATGCATCAGATTGAGAGTACTTACGAGAAACGCGTCGAAGAATTCTGTACACGCGAAGGACGCGAAGGTGACACCATGATGGCGGGAAATGTGGCGGCCAACAAGCAGGAACAAACAAACTCGTCCTTTTATACCCCGCACATTGTTGATGCGCTCGTGCACTCACGCCCTCACGCATCGTCCGATCGTTTACAGTCTTTGCAATCTCGTGACAAGCAGGTATAAAATGAGAGGGCCACCGTCGTTTTTCTCTCACCAGTACAATCATGTCAAACTTGTCGCCCAACTTTTCTCCCAGCTTTTCTCCCAACTTTTCCTCTCCAGGCTTCATGCCCGGTCCTACTCCAAGTCAGTCCTCTGCCAATAACGCCATGGCTACCCCTGGTTCTACTGCTGGCTCCAACTTTTCATCCAGCTTTTCTTCTCCAGGCTTTATGCCCAGTCCTATTCCGAGTCAGTCCTCTGCCAATACTCCCATGGCTACTCCTGCTTCTACTACTGGCTCCCAATTGACACTCAATGGTTTTGGCCAAGCCTCTCCACCTCAGACTCCCAGTCCTCATTCCTCTGACCTTACTTTGGTCATCGATGCCATCACCATTGACCGACTGGCCAACGACTTCAGACTGAATGCACTTCATCGTGCAAATCTCCATGCATTTGTCAGAGTCAGTGGTTCTTTCATGTCTTTCTTGCTCAATTCCTAACGCGTTGTTTCCTTTCAGATTGGATCTAATGATCCTCCATTGACGAAAACCGATATGGCGACGCGTCTTTACACTCTGGCTTCAACATACACATTCCAGGAAGAGATCATCCGGCGTGATGATGCCAGGGCTCAAGGCAATGGTGACATGCAAGAAATGTTCCAAGATCTAAGGATTCGCTTGGAGGATACTTGGGATGTCACGACAGAGCAAAGGGTATGTTCTTCTATTATAGTTTTCTCCCATTCAGCTCATTTTCTTTGCTCTTCTAGACCACCATTCGATGCATCTGTCAAGACTTGATGTACCGTAAGGATCGCACCAACTTCTGTCTCCTGTTTGTCGATGTCATGGTCTGTTCTCCCTTGTTTTCTCTATGGAATATATACTCACTTGATCTACTTATAATAGACTCACCTTCGCCGCGAGAAGACTGCTCTCAGACTGGTCAACATCTTTGACCTTCCTGGCCGTGAGAAGCGTCTCCTATCAGTGGTCAAGAAAATTGGATCCAGTGTACGAAATGCTTTGCGTCAGATGTGAGTATTGTCCTTGAATCATTTCCTCATGCTTACGATTATTGTGTAGCTTCGTGATAGTATCATTGGTTCGATACGAAAACATTGAAGGATTTCACGTTTGATGCAGGCCTCAAGTACAAACGAGGGGGACCTGGTGAGAAGGACGATGCAATGCTCACCATTCATAATTCAATCCTGGTATGT
>ML769667.1:0-87786 GCA_009733575.1 Gymnopus androsaceus JB14 | reverse complement strand
TCGAGTGATGCAGAATTATCTACTGACTCCTTCCCTCGTTAGACACCCTCCTCCTCAAACTCACCTCACACTCGCCCACTCGAATCAAGGCTATAGGCGGCTGCGCGACACACCCAAAATCCACCACGATACCGCCTATGCACGCTAGATCCTCATCTCCTAGCAGGTGTTTTTCATCACCAAATCTGTTAGATACGAGCGTGTATATGCCTATCGAGGATCTGCTGGACGGACTGGAGGCAATGGTGGGACGAGTGTGGGTGGAAATGAGGGGGCTAGTTGCAGTGCAGCTGCTTAAGGTGAGGGTGCCACTGATGGTGGGTGAGGAGGGTGCCAAAGGAGACTCAGATGAAGACAGGAAGGACTGGGAGGATTCGGACATATAAGGGAGAAGAGTGGAATGCGGAACTGTTGTGTTCGGTGGTTGGGGTTACGTCTAATATACCGTGTATGATAATAAAATTGTTGTGTTGCAATTCATCAAACATTAGTGTTTTTTTTAGGTTTAATCCAATTCTTTTTTTCGAGATTTTTAAGCCCATTTTAAGAAATAAGCGCGAAAGCGCGAACGCGTGAACGGTGTGAAATAATTGTCATTGGTGTCTGCGACGATGATCACGCACAGCATCATGATGAGCTGCGCAGCAAAAGCTGTCAGCCCTGTTGGAAATGATGTGCGGGACATCGAGGGAAGAGTACGGGGGCCGGTGAGCGGGGAGACGGAGATTGATGCCTAGATGGATGATGTAATCTAGATGGCATCTCCAAGCGCAAAAGGCGGGATGGCGGCAAGATGGCGGTGACGGCAGGAGGTAACAGTAAGCAGGTAGCGGGGGTAGTATGGGGCATATGGTGAGGTCCAGGTGTGGTGGGCCCAACCTGCACCTGAGGGTATTTTATAGGGGAAGGGAGATCATGCATTCTGATGTATCCTGAAAAATGCAGGATCTCCCTTGTTTGATACATCATACTGGCAGCTAAAGGTGTTTTCCTGGCTGCCTGCAAACCATTTGTGTCCTCCATGCCCTCCCCATTCTTCGCCAGACGTCCACGCTTTCTAGATGTCCCCATGGCACCCTCATCCATTGTCATCTCAGCAGGACCGTCTACCAGAACAGTTTTGTAGGTCCAAAACCTGGATTGCTTCTTGCCTTTAGGTGGAGCTGTGGTGCCAGAGAGACCTGCCTCCTCGGAAGTGCCTGTTTTAGCCTTTGCAGTCGGACAAACCCTGTTACTTCTCCATGCCTCAGCTACACTGCCCTTTCTACCACCAGATGTCACCAAGGCTTTACTTGTCAATGAAGCCAGACCAATTGGAGATGCAGCCAGGCTGCCAGTTCCCGAGGTTGAAGGCATGGGGGGAGTAGGAGGAGCGGGTGAAGCGGGAGCAGCTTGACCTGTGGCAGTCGAAGTACTTCCCAGCGTCAATGGGTAGGAAACAGCAAGAGGTGTGATGGCGCGTTCGACTTTGGGAATCAACTCAATGGAGCTGGTAGCTACAGGAATAGTAGGAGCATTGCTGTCGCCAGTGGAACCATTGGCTGTAGCATCAACAGGAGTTAAAGCACATTCACTTCCTGAAGTCAACCCGATGGTGGGAGCAGTAGCAGTGGCCACAGGAGTAGCAGTGTCTTTGCTGCCCTCAGTTGAAGCACTGGGGATAGGATGAGCAGGAGTGATGGCACTTCCTGAAGTCGATGCAACGGATGCAGTTGCTGGAGGGCAAGCGGAAGGTTGTTGAAAACGGAACACAGACCCCTGCTCCTGGAAATATTCAGCTAAAGCCATTGCTTTTCCCCCGGACATTGCTTGAGAGTCAGACAGTGGGAAAGGGAGCTTGAACTTTTGTTTGTTGTAGAAGGAGAGCGGCTCTGTGTTGATCTTCTCCCAAGGAATCTCACTCCCATTGTATTGAGTTCCTGAATAGTCAATTAATATGGTGTAAAGACTGTCATTTGATTCAGCACTCACCCCAGATCTTGGTCAAAAAACCTTGCACTAATATTTGAACATCTTTCCCTGTCAATTTGCTGAGTTCGACATCCGGAAAGATAGGAAAGCCTTCTTCATTGTATGAGAACACATCTCATCCTTCAACAGCAGGCAAGGCTTCAGACGCCCACTTGTGAAACGGGTGCACAAAGAGCTTGTTGAATTGCTCTTTGCCAGTTACCGCCCTGTAATTCTGTCCACTGGATCCCATTGAGAACCTAGCATGACCAATTCTTAGCTCGAATGAGTTGTTATAGTGAGACCAAAACTTACTGTTTTGTGTGCACCACTTGTTGTTCATCATGATAAGAGAGTAGAACCATTGCTTCTAGTAGTCCTATGTGGCCTGCTGCCGCAAGGGCCTTGAAGAGTATTGGAAGAGCTACAATCAGCCTGCTTTGGTCACTATAAAGAAGGTCATGGTTAGCGAATATAGAAGCAGCTCCAGAGAAATGTCTCACCCAGCAACATCCACCTGTTTTGCCTTTTCGTTCCACCGAGCACATTTCTCCTCTGTCAACTTGTCCCACATGCTCTTCACTACTGTCTGGTAGTTCTTGCTTTGGTCGACCCATTGTTGGATATCATCCACCATTTCCAACTTGAATAATTCTCGGCCTGTATTCGCAACGTGGAGTTCTCGCAAACTCTCAATAATCTTCATAGCATCCTGATGCAAGAGCATGGTGTCCCCGCTGGCTCCACTAGCACCGGCCTTCTTCAACTTGACGTGGTAATGATTGAGGAAAACGCGATTAATTGCCTATGGAAAACACGAAGTTAGTCCTTTGAAAAAAAAACAGAAGAAATGCTACTTACACCCAGATTCGCCTTCCTCATCCCCGCTGACAGTGTGATATTCTCAAAGGGTGGCATTCCAGCTTTAATTAAGGCATAGATCTGATCTGAAGTCATGCGATGCCAGTCGTCGACAACTGTGCTCCCAGTAAGCCTTTGGTTGTGCTTCTTGACTTTCTCTTTGAAAAGTGAGAGGTACTGCCTTCTAATTAGGGTCACCACCTTGGGGCGGATGTCCATAGCCTCTCCCCTCTTTTTTGGAGCAGCAGGAGCAGGAGCAGGAGCAGGAGGAGTGTATTGCAGAGGGGGTGTGTTTGTGGGTGGTGCGATTTCCATTTTGCTGATGGTCATTGAAAAAATGTGGGCTGTAAGGTGAACAAGAATATGACCGAGCTGCTTTTATACGTTCAGAGCTGTTTGGAACAATAGAAGTAGTAACAGGCCACCTACTTTGACCAAAAGCCACTCAAACACAATGGTTGCTGGTCCAAGCTAGTTCACCCTTGGCCAGGCACAAAAAATGCCATCCTGACCTCGTCTTGAAGCCTACCAAGAATGAAATAGTAGTCCAGGAGACTACATAGATAGCCTTCAACCTGTGTTGAGGGTGCAGATCGCTGAGGAAGCAATTGCAGAATGAGAAGAGGGCAAGAGAGAGGAAAAGGTAGGAAGCAGAATAGGAACGTGTGAATGATCATTGGAAATGATCGTGTGATTGTGTGATCACATGGTCATCTTTGCTCTGCTCTCATCTTTGCTCTCATTGACTCCTTTCCCTCTCCCCATGAAAGAACGCATGTTCTTTCAGTCACAGACAACTGCTTGCTGGCTGTGCCTTACTGACTTCTTGTTGGTTGTGTGGTCTGGTGGCTTTGGCCGACTGGCATGGGCCGTCTGCTTGAACCTTATTGTCTGTAAGTGTTAAAAGCGTGTCCATGGATAACATTCACCCAAATTCCATCTCCTCTCAGCATCATGACCAACACTCTTGTTCTCCCAACGTACTCCAAGGCTCGCAGGTACCTCAATCACGCTCTCTCTACTGTTGAGGACATCCAGACAGCTGTGCACGACATGCCCAATACCAGCATAGACGATATACCTCAAATCCATGCGATTCTCGACTCACTTGATCGAATTGTTCATGAGCATATTCCTCTTCTTCTGGCTGTTCTACGTAAACAACCCATTCCATGCAAATGTGTACGTACAGGACATGGTCAGTTTACACTCAGTGGTCGTTCAGCATATTACTGATATCTATGCTGCAGACTATCTACCTTTATATTGCCGTGTCAGTTCCGTTGACCCCACGGTTGTGCTTATTCTCAAGACTTTCAGGAGGTGTCTTCTTGTTCTCTCAAACAGGCTCGATCAATGGCCCCTATGAGCTGTGATCCTTGACAGCGTTATTGTTGACTTTGAAGGGGTTTTAAAGGAGATGATTCCGGAGCTCAGGACCGCTATTACTCGCAGCGAGCTCACGGAATTTAAAACAATCACATATTTGCTACTGGTAAGTCGAAACTTGTTTTCACTATGCATATCGTGCTAAGTAGCTTCCCAGTCAAGCCAGACAACAACAAACATATGAGCATATGGGATGGCTCTCTGGCCCCCAGTGACACAAGCGACGATATTCTCGACACTACGAATGTTCACCAGTGGCTGACTGCTAGACCTGAGAGCATGTCACGTGTTGAGAGTCCTCCTATCTATGACAGCAACCACCCCGAATATCAAGCCAGCTTGTTGGAGGACAAGACTTCTGATGGCGAGAGTTCTGACAATAGTTCGGACAGTGAGAAGAATAGTTATCATCCATTATTTCTGTATGGTTCCAAATTTTGCCTCGTTATATTGTGGATGTTCCTTCATATAGATGATACCTATGCCTTTATTACTCAAAATCTATGCCTTTATTACTCCTATGCCTGTTATTAGTCTAAGTAAACGTAAAGCAAACATCAGTGAAGACTACTGTGGACCAGCCCTAAACTACGACCATGTGAACTCGGGCGCTAAGTTGCTTTGACCTCCCTTCTCTTGTCTCTCCCTTCTATTGTACTATGGGCCCCTTCTTGGCTGTATCATGCTTGTGGTACTTGCTTTCTGATGCTTGTCAGTGGCTTGTTCACTTCTGTGGACCATCTCCAACCATCATTATTCTCGCATGTCGACCAACAACCTTAAACACAAGAGACACTATCTGCAAGACGCTGCAGAGGCCACCAAGCAAGCTGTCTCGATCGCCGGTGCTCCTCCTCAGACATTTTCACAGCTGCCTCGCAAAGCACAACCATTGACTACAACACAACCGTCGATCTCTGCACAAACAATGTCTCCTGCCGATGAAGAACCAGACTCTGAGGAGGAGGAGGAGAGAGAAGAGCAAGTCAAGGCTGCTGAGAAAGCGAAGGAACTCACCCAGGTATGTTTGCACTTCAATACCAGCTTCTCATCGCCTAATCAAATGCATAGACCGCTGAAATCATGTCGGATTATGTCAAAAACCTCCCTAAGCTGCAGTTCCATCTGCTAGCTGGAGAAGCCACCACCAAGGTTCATGAGCTATGCCAATGTGGCTTGGGTCTCCACTGTCTGGTAGCTTGCAACGAGTGTTTCCAGTACCAGACCAGTTGCAAGCAGTGCTTCATTCAGCACCATTTGCATCATCCTTTCCACTGGGCAAAGGTGTACCAAAGTGATGGATGGTACCTCACAGTTGATATATCCTGTCTCGAACAGGGAGAGTATTGTATCCAACTCCCTTGCTCTCGCGGCTCTGTCTGCGAAAACCCTATGAATTCCAACATTGTCACTCTAGTGCATACCAATGGAGTCCATCATCTGGAAAAATTCCCTAGTGCCCAGGAACATATAGGTTGCATTGAGGTACCCACAGGGTGACTAGGACACCCAGGATGTCTAGGCACCCCAGGCACCCCAAAGAAACCCCCCAAATCCTGTGCATCCTGAGGATAGAAAAGTATCTCTGGGGTGTCCCTGAATATACCTGGGGTGTCCCTAAATATCCCTGGGGTGTCCCTGATCATCCCTGGGTGTCCTTGGGGTGCCCTGGGGTGCCCTGGGGTGCCCTGGGAATCCGTAGAGAAAGTATTTAAAATTATATATTTTTTTACCATCTTAGCCTCTTATGCTCATATTTACCTTCTTTGTTTACTTATTCATTATTCATTATCCAAGTCTCAGTACTTGATACACTTATTATAGATGGTTGTTGCACTTCCTGCTCACTGCTTACTATTGTCTTATTCATTTGGTATTTCAGCGCTTAAATTCAAATGACTCATAATAAACTTAAAGATTGACAAACAGGTTTGAACTCTCAGCCTCGCAGTCAACTGTATTATATAAGCAATAGTGTGAGAGCTCAAAACCACTGAACTATCTTGATGTAAGGTATGCTAGAAACTTTATGCACTATATACACTAACTAGTGGGGTCAGCATCACCTATAAGAAAATTGGTGAGCACTTGGTCATAAGTGCACATGAGCCCATTTTCCCACCATAGTCTACCGAGACTATCTACCCTGTTACCAGTAATTATTCTTAGGTAAAAAGGGCTTGAAATGCAAAAACTAGACTCAATTTTTTCTCTTTTGGTTAATTTAATTTTGTTGTGGATATAATACATTGTGGCTTTTAATTAAAACATAAAGTATGTAGCCAAAACGTCAGATGGGCGCTTAAATCACGTGCTTGTAAGCACGAGCACATGACCGCTCTCCCAGGGTGTCCCAGGGCTCCCCACTAGTGAGGGTTTTGGGTCGGGTTTGGGTTAAAAAATCTCAATCTGACCCGAACCTGGCCTGTGACCTGTTTCCGACCAGTCGGATCCGGTTTCCCGCCCAAATCGGGTTCGGGTTATCCCGAGACTTTCAGTGTAGCAAAATTCGACGCAGACAGTATTCATAACTACCTATATCTCTAAATGGTACATGATTAAACTATGAGAATCTCATCATCTACAAAAGTGTCATTGTCCTCATCACTATCACCCTCTTTTAGCATTCCCTCGAGCTCCTGCGGCGTAAATAGATCAAGTTGTGACCGATCCCCAAAACACATCAAAGCGCGAATGGTGTTTGAGTGAAGGCGATTGCGCAAATGAGATATAAGGATTCAACCACGAGAAAAGGAGCATTCAACAGAGACAGTAGATGCTATATAACTTGTAAGAAATAATATATGAGTGACATAGGAAGAAGACATACCCATGACCAAATGAATGGAAACGCCGAGTTTTGATAAGTTGGGATACACCTTACGATTCATAAGCCACCACTCCGGAGGGTTTTCCGTAGGTACGACACTATCCTTCAAATAGCGTTCAAGCTCATCTACTGAAACATCTGGCATGGCCATGTTGACTTGTGCACGAATATGCATTGCAAATGAATTTTTGGATGTCGACGTTGATGGAATCTAGAAGTAAGAACAAATTATAAGCGAGTAAATGAAAAAGCTCTGATGGGTTACTCACTGAAGGACCTGGGCTACAAGAGTCTTTTACACCAACGTTCCCTGTTGGTTTATAGCGCTGCCAAGCATCATGAGTAATTCGAAGTGCCTCATTGATCCAGCTGTCACTCCAATTAAGTCGTGTAAAGTAGGTGGTTTTATAGGAAGGATGGAGAACTTCAGATATCTGAGTCAGAAGACAAAAAGCGAAAGAAAGACAATCGACTTACCCATAGAGATTGAGTAAATATCAGAGCTATCGGACAGCTCGTAGTACTTGTTTATTGTCCGCTTTCCGATGGATATGGCATGTCGAAGAGGCGCAGATAGAATATGGTTGTTGAGAATCCCAACAGCAAAATTTTTGTCCAGCTGATCCATAGCAGGGATAACTGCTGAAATGTTTGGCAAGTTTGAGGAGAAGAATTCGGTAGCATCTTTCAGAGACTGTCGAGCAAGATAAGTGAGAAGAGGACAATATGAATGAAAAGTATGCGTACCTTCAATGCATGTACCAAATCTTCAACAGCTTTCCATTCGGTATCCATAAGTAAATATTGCGTTAAACCGTTTGATGAAGAGTCCAGAAATATATCAATGTATTCCTTCATTTCGATGAAGGCTGCAAGCATGTTGTATGTCAAGTTCCAACAGGTTGAGACGTCCCGCGGAAGGGTCCGATCGCAAAAGGCAGACCCAGCAACAGCTTTACACCAGGAGGGAAGGAGAATGGTGGGTGAGTTGATAACCTTGAAGAAGACGCGCCGAGTCTACAGTGCAGGTTGGTAAGCATTCCTAAATTGGATGGTACCAATCAAATTGGTATCCACCAACGTTTCTAAAAGGAGATTCACGAACTTCCCAAATTTCCGTTTCTGGAATCTTGTGGAAACCAATTCAATTGGTAAGCGTTCCAACAAACTTACTTTGACAAGCGCATTGCGGAGAGGCATGACTGCTACTGCCCACTCCTCCTTCTCCACAACTGTCATCTCTGCAAGCATGTCCACAAACCCGTCGTCATTGTTGTTATTGCGGACACCATTCTCTTCTAGATCACGGATCTCCGCCTGCAGTTCCTCTATCTCAAGCTCATTGACAAGGCCAGCACCTGCGTGGTTGTCATCATTGTCATCCTTACCATTTTTGCTCTTCTTCACCTCAAACAGGCAAAGAATCCCTTTTGCAGCCAAGTTAACTGTGTGTGCCATGCACCAAACATGACCACACCTCCCCCTAAAATTTGGAAGGAGGTTCTGGAGCTCATCAATCATTGTGTCGTTTGCGGATGCATTGTCAATGGTGATGCTCAGGACCTGAAGATGTATGTTTCAATTTTTTTCATTATGCCGAAAGATCTGCTAACCTTATCTTCAATTCCATATTCCTTTAGGATATCCGCTATGCAGTTAGCCATGTTCAAACCAGTATGTGAGCATGGGAGCTCAACGAAGTCCAGTAGGTGAGTAACTGGCACTTCTTTGCCATTGTCATCTTTTTGCAACCGTGAGATATTAATTGACATCCAAGGTTGATGATTTGGAGAGGTCCAGCAATCAAGACCAAGGCAATGTTCACCATCATAGGCCTGGAAAATTTACAGGTAAGTGAGATGTTTAGCACTAGGTCTGAACATACTTGAAGCTCTGATGCTAGCCTCTCCTTTGCTTTTTCATACAGTGTCTTGACATCCTTCAAAACCTGCTGCATCGGAGGTATATAACGATCTGGTTGCCCCTTGCGCTGCAGCCACTTATAGCAGCGACCCGCAACTGTATTAAAAGGGCGACCTTCTTCAGCACACATACATGCAGTCCCAACGCTAGCCGTTTCATTGTCAATAATAACTCAAGTCACATTAATCAACATCAAACAACATACCGCAGTGATTCTTTGGAGGGTCGTAATGTCAAGCAAAGTTTGTCTCATGTTTTTTTTATAGGCTTGTATAATAAGGTGAGCTTCGACTGCTCCCCTTGTTTTTCTTTTTTGAGTTCCTGACGAAGTTCGTTGTTGCCAGTTTTATTGTCTAGTGCCATTACCCAGTCGACTGTTTCCTTTCCCCAGCATTTCCGAGTGTGGAGGAGAAAGGCACCTAGCCAGTATGTGAGTACATATTTGGTGATGTAGATACGTTGACAACTCACCTGTTGATGCAGCGTCACTCCCAGTTGCACCTTGTTTAACAACAGCACGACAGATGGTGCAATTGAAAATGATAAACTTGGGCTTGTCATCAGTGTTGAATTCAATGTCTGGCACCTGTCCGAAGAATGCGTAGGCATTGGACCTTCTTTTCGCTACAGTGTCACCTATGCATGATAATGTAAGTCTGTTTAGGGGTCATTAATATAAATACTGACAAAGATGTTTCTTTTCTTGTTCTTTAGCATCATCTTCCTGGTCCGACTCTACAGTGAGATCAATGGATGCGGGGTCTGCATCTGGGTCAGTGATAGGATTCGAGACATTAGAGGTATTGGAATGTTGTGAGGATCTGTCTTTGTCATCGGTACTGCCGTGATCATCATCTTTGTTTGTGTTATTGGCGGACAACTGTATAGATACAATTGAATTTGCTTACCTATAGCACATTTTGCCTTTTTATTTTGTCGGCCTCGAAGGGTATTGATGGCACTTTTAATCTTGTCTGTGGGTGATGAGTTTTGCTTCCATTTACTTTTGCCTTTGTCAGGCATGATGGTGGTGAACATTTGGGAGAAAAAATATGAGTAACTTTATTTTATACCTACGAAACATGAGCTGTATAGTGGTTAATAATACAGAAGCAAATTGAAGGGTGGCTCGTTCCAGTGCTTTTTGAGAGTTGGGTTGTTAGTCGGGTGTCAGGTTTGATGAAGCTTCACCCATCCCGGTCCCGGACCAGCTGCCCGACCTGGAACCCAAAAAAACCCGGTCAACTCGGTAACATCACTACTCCCCACAGCTGTCCCAGGGCTTCCCAGAGCTTCCCAGGATCCCCAGGAATTTGCCCATTTCCCAGGCAGCCCAAGCAACCTGGGCAGCCTAAAATTTTAGCCAAATCCTGAAGGTCTTTGGGCTTGCTTGAGGCTATTCCTGATTAACTTCAGAGATACTCAAGGATCCCTAGAATTTGGCTGAAATCCTGGGCTACCTGAGGTGCTTGGGTTGCCTAGTGTTGCCTAGGAATTGGCCAAATTCCTGGGCATCCCTGAGAGTGACCAGGCACACCTGGACTTGCCTGGGCTTTAGGTAGTTTTCCAGATGATGGCACTCGCATTCGTTATTGCGGCTGCAATGGGGATCCCAACCGTGTTCAGCAGCTGATAGCTGTTCGATTGTTCCCTGGGTCCATGACATTGCCCAGAACAATCATGATGTTCAAAGTCATGGACGCCTTCTCAAAGCACAATTTAGCCTCTAAAAAGTCTTCTTACAACTACATCCGTGCCCTGTGCACCCTTTCAGACAGGTTCTTCACTCAAGGAGTTGCGGTAAGTATTTTTTATGCCCGTCGAAGCACATCTGACTCTTCAATAGGATCCTCAAGCTCAATTCTTGTTGGTGACTCGTATTTGGTGCAAACTGCGACTTGATAGACAGAGTGGGCAAGCACACAACTTGTCTGCTTCATTTCCTCATTGGACCCTGGGATCGATTGTGCAATATTGCATAGCGTGCCCTGAAGATGGGTTCAACATGGAGAAAGGATGGGAGAAGACACCTCTGGAGCTCAAGTAGGTCATGTTACAGTATCGGTAACTTGCACACTAATGCAGAACCCATAGACATCTGAATCAAGATTCAAAGACCATGGACAGCAATTTTCACCTTGGCCAGTATATGAAGAATACAGACCCTGACGATATCTCACTCATCACCAACAACGATATTGGGTATTTTCCGGATCAGAAAAAGGTCAAAGCTTACTTGAACAAGACTGCCGATGACAATGAGGTGCATCTTGAATGCTGCTGTACAACTGCGGCTGACCTTCTCTTACAGAAATCAACTTGTAATTATCTCAAAATTGTAAATAATCAGAACAAGAAAAAATTTAAAAACATGCGCCATTCTGGAGTGGTGAATGTTTCGTGTAATCATTGTATTATCTGTTCCTCTATGAACCTAGAGAGAGGAGAAGGGTAAGGAGTTCTTTCGATCTTTTCACTCATTGCACTGATTGATCATCACCAGTTTCAAGTTCTCTGATTATGCACTGAAGCTAAACACCCTCATGGTCATCTGGGCGCATGCAATTTCCTCTTCTCCTACAACTGTAACTGCCAATACTGCATGAATCTGCATAAACAATTCTGGAGCAATGAAGACTGGCATCATCTAGTCGACCTCATCAATATCTTACGTCCAATGATCCCGGCACTACATATCCTGGATCATCTGAAGGACTGCATATACAAGTTCAACTCAGCGTATATACCCGGTGCAGCTCACAAGCACGGCGAGTCAGTTGAACAGCAATGGGTAGAACTGAACCAACTCGGAGGCTCCGTCAGACAGATGAATGCTGGTCATTGTATGGAGGTCCTCACCGATCATTACACCTACAACAATTTCCGCAAGAACATCAAAATGCCCCAATTGTTTTTAAAGGTCTACAAGGATGTGGTTTTGCTTTCAAATTGAAAGCACAGATCATTTCTCTCGGCATGTCTCTCCTATTGTGACAAGGTTTCTTCATGGGAGGAGAAGGCCCAGAGAGCGGAGCATTATGAGAATGGGATCATCAAAGGGATATATCAGCACAAGTCAAAAGGTATGTGAATTTGTTCGCTGTGAGGCTTTTGTATCTAACACTAGCTATCACAGTACCTTTGCAGGAACAGGTCTATCAGCATTTTTTAGTCAACAACGCAACTGCGGTTCCAGATGAGGATGACGAGGACACAGAAAATTTGGAGCTGCTCATGATTCAACAGGGTTTAGCTCTTCAGCATCTACAGTATGCGATCAAGTTCATTATGTATGCTTCAATGCTAACATATTCTCTATTAATTCGTGGTCAACTCACTCTGAATCAAACCGAAACTGTTAAGAAGGATATTGCGAAACAACGCAAAACTCTTACGGAACACATCACAGAATACTGGAAGGCTCAGAAGTCCATCATCCCATCTATTGACAAAATACTGACCAACGACACCATCAATCCTGAAAACGATGACCTCCTTCTACCCTCTGGTATGACCCCCTCCCAACATCAAGCTCATGACCTTGAACATCTCGCAGCTCTTGAGAGCAAGATGCGTGAAGGTGAACTCTACGACTGTATCCAGTCCATTCAGAATGCTGCCAAGAGCTACTCAATCACTCATGACTGAAAGAAGCAGGAGCAGGGAACAAATGCTAATACTCGGTCCCAGTTAAAACTGCAGAGAATCGTGGTGGAGCGGGACTGCTGTATCAACAACTACAACAGAGTCCGTAAGGCTTTGCTAGATCTTGGAGCTGCTTAGGCCAATGAACTCCCCCCCATGACAGTTTATGATACATATCAACATTCTACTGTGTGACTGCAAGCGCTTGGTGATTTGCATGAAACTGATGGTGCCCTTTACACAATGCTTGCAGAGGACGAGGAAGAAGATGAAGACCCTGAGGGTGAAAGCACGGACAGGGGTGACAAAGTGGAAGTAGATGCACCACTGGTGGCTGGTACACAGGGCACCTGTTGGAAAAGAAGTATGACTCACTTCTGTTTTACTTGTACTTAATTGATCTACATTCAGACGTTGCTCACCGCTGTGATAACAACAAGGGCAAGGAATGGGAAATCAAGGCCAATGGCTGGATCTGGACAAAGTGACTGATGTTTGGTGTGAGTGGGCAGGGCCAAAATCTCTCTGAGTTGAGGAAGAATGTGTGTTTAGTATTGCCTACAATACATTTTTGCATCTAATCTTTTGAGTAGGTGACCAAATTGACTATTTCCACAAGAAAGCAGAGGATGAACGCTGGCATGAAGTGCGCAAAACTATACATGTTGAGTTATTCAACTATCGTTGTGCCTGTCAAGCTATGGAAACAGCTTGGTCTAACTCGGCTGCACGTCCGGTTACTGGCCAAGACGGGCATGCTTGGTCCAGTGGCCATGTTGCCTATGCTCAATGCCAAGCTGCCTTGTACAAACGGCTACACGATCAGTGCAATCTTGTGGTGAAGAGCTGCTGGAGGAGGTGCCGGAGGGGAAGATCTTAGCCAATGTCATAAGCAGACAATGCAGTGAAGTAGTTGAGAAAGATAGAATATATCTTGCCAACTTGGTTGCAACTATGGATAGTTTTGCTGCAGCTGCATTTACTTGATATACTAACATTGAATTGTACACCACTTTTTTATCGTATCTATAAGTATCTTTACAGCTTAGGTATATATGTTTTTTTTTGTCAAGTGGGAGCTAAATCGCAAATTAGAAACTGGTCTGATTTCCAACGGCCAAAGCGTACTTTTTCGTACTTCATTCATTCAGACTATATACAATTTTGGAGCTAAATTGCAAAATTAGAAACTGGTCCAATTTCCGACAGTCAAAGTGTACTTTTTCATACTTCATTCATTCAGACTATATACAATTTAGACTATACACAAATCTGGCATGATATGTTGATATAGAGATAGTGGTACATAGCAAATACCAAAAGTAAACAAATCAATTCAAGCAGTATCTAATCTGTGCGGTAGCAAAGGAGCATATTTCAACACACTAAAAACTGTGAACATAAATCTCTACAAGTTTTCTTTCCCATTGTGCCCCTTCATTGAGTTCAAACTGTTTGTGACTGAGATCCATATCAATTCCACATCGCCATATTGCTGGTTTCTGTAAAGGCCACGTATTGAGCAAATTCCAAAAGTGTTTGAGCACATTATAACGGTCATTCCAGTCAGCTGCAGCTATACCAAAATTGTAGTCCTCATGAGGGAGGAGGCTACTGTAGGAGAACATGCCGTTGATCAGGGTTATGTGATTGCGTTGATGCTGAGCGCACGCAGTGTCAAGCTCTGCCATGGTCAAAGTTCATTGTGGTACAGGCTGGCTGGTATCAAGCACTTGATCAACGTAGAGAACTTCAGAGCAAAAATTGATCATACACAACTCGCAAATTAACTTGCAAGCAGTGGCTGGATCAAAGGCTGATGTGGAAGATGCTGGCGTAAGGGTCATACGCGAATCGTAGAAAAGAATAACATCGCAGACAAGCTTTTTAGCCTCAACGGTGACCTGCATTTTGGGAGAAATGACCTGCCCTGCTTCAATTGGCTGAAGATATGCATAGGCAAGAATCTTGCGCCAAAGTTCGACTGTGAGAGGAGAGCGACCGGATTCCAAGGCAGCAAGCCATGGGGCTCTAAAATGCTGCCACATGGAGAGATACGGTGACTGCCGATCGAGATGTTGAAGACTGAAGAAAAGACCAGGATTGGGAACAGCGGATGACCTTTTGCCTGGCAATACACCATTTTGGTTAATGGTCTTGTTGGCATCTTCCCAGGCGCTGATGGCAGGCGGGACTAGGGGATTGTCTGGAGGTAAGTCGGCAAAAGTATCGCGCTGAACAGTGGGAGCTATCTGTTGAAGAAGATTAGACAGAAGTCAAGACATTGAAATACAAGAACTCACAGTTCGTGTTGGGTTTTCTTGGTTTTCTTGGGTTTTGACTGCGTTGGGAATGGCTCTGTTGCTGACCATGGTGAGGCGAAGAAAGTTGTGAAGAAGGCTGGATATGACTAGAGGGAGACAATGCTGGAGCCATAATACGCCCGTTACCAAGTTGATAAGACGAGGCATAAGCACCTGGAATATGAAGGTTTTGGAAAGGAGAGATAGTGTTGAAACACTGGATCGAGGCTTGACAAAGTGCACTAAACTTGTCATCGGAACCGGCCTGACCCATTGTTATAGTGTGGTAAGGAGGGTCAGCTGGCCCCATCGGAACTTCAGGTAGTTTTGGCTGCAGCAAGGAGGTATAGTTTTTGACAACTGGTGGTCAAATTCATTCCAAGCGTGTATGAAAAACACGGGAAGTCCAGCATTGAAAAGTGTGCAAGCATCCCTGTTGTTCCAAACAAAAGCTCCGATCTTGTTGCTTTGAAATGAGAGAGGTACATCAGAGGTGATAACACGAGTCTCATAGTCAGTATAATCCAAAACAGCCTGCACTGTCAGGAAACCTTGCTGGAGTTCGGTGAGTGCAAGTTGCTGAGCTCTGATCAACGCGGATACATTTTTCAGACAAGTGAGGCATAGATCAATAGTGTCCATATGCTCTTTGACAAACTTATGCCTGAAATTGTCTCGATTGGTCTGATGCCAGGACAACGACCGACGTTTGAGAGCTTCAATTCGAGATTCTAACTTGGTGGTAAGCTCATTCCTCACCACTCCCTCCTTACGCTGTAATCCTTCAACAGTGTATTTGATATCACTTTTGCATGGATCAATCCCATAATGAAAGTGGCCAAGGAAGTAAGACTTTTAGGCTTCCTTGTGATGGCACTGTACCAGGGATAATTCATATTGAATGGCTGAGGCCAACAAATTGGATCATCATCTCCATAACAGGCATCGGATTGACAGTACAAGTTCCGCGTAGAGCCCAGTGGCGGCGAAGGAATGTAATCAGAATTAGGGGACATAATGTACTCTTTGGTCACAGGAAGGAAGGATCCACAGAGTCCATCCATGAAAGACAGGTTGTTGAAAAATTTGGTATGAAGACGGAGTATGCTGGCAGGGAGTTCTTCCACATCGGATGGTAGGACAACTAGAAGGCAAAGGTTAGTTCAAATAGTAGATATTGAATTCGCAGCTTACACGTTGACGAGCTTTGGCCTGGTTGTCAAAAGTTAGCAAAACAAACAGAAAGATAAGCAAGCACTGTACAGACCATCTTCACGGGTTTTCTTGTTTTTGAGGAGACTCTCTTTTGTCATTGGTAGGCTGAAAGATAGTGAATTCAGCGACATCCAACCTGGAATGTTGCGAAAGGATGTACCTCATGTCGTGAATCTTCAAGAGGTACATTCAACTGTTAGAAACTGGGGCTCAATGACAGAAGTCAAAGAGTGATCAATCACAAGAAATGATTGAGAGACAGGGATTGTTAAGATAGAGCAGAATGGATAGGATGGTAGGATACGGAGCGTAAGTAAGAAGAGGCACCGAAGAAAATTGAAGAATTGGCCGCTTAGTAATGCCAAGAGCCGAGGTGCCTCCAGCGCTTATTTGGTTCCTTCCTTCCTTCCTCCTAACACAATGTCCCCTTCCACTGAGATCCATGCAAGTGGATCTCTTTTACTATGACTCAAGCCGTAGTAATGCAGCTTCTGCTGTACTTCTTTTTTCTAGCCATTACTTTGCTGGTGAAATGCCGACGGTACGTGCCGTGAGTCTAATGAGGAAAAAATGAGACTGACATGGCACATCTAGGAGATTGAAGATGAATTCCAGTCCTCAAGACCATGAATTACATGAGAATCTGGCACCAGGCCTACAGTAAGTACGATATACATTTGCCTCCAACACAACCACTAAAACTAGTCTAATCAGATCATCTGTCTCTGTTGCCCTCGAATACGGCCTGACCTCCTACTATGCTGCTGGGAGTGGGCTCTACCTCCCATGCCTCTACTCTACGCTTTACAGGTCTGTACAGGCCCTGCATAGTGAACAAGAGAGACCAGTCCAACTCCTCTTGCTCACAAAGGATGGCAAGACGATTACACGCCTCTATCAACGCCTCCTGTTGGTCGTGCAAAGTGCAGCGGCACAGACCTGCATTGGAAGCACCTGATTCATTAGATGGTCCTGAGTTGGAAGGAGATATGAGCCTGGAAGATGGGATCCTCCGGGACTGCGAGTTGTTTGATTTGGGCGCAGTTCTTTTGCTAGGCAGGTGCTCAGAAGCCTTGGGACAATCTGGATGCTTCATATGCTTTGAAGCTTTTGAAGGGCTCTCTATTTTGAGCTTGCATTTCAATTGTAGAGAACAGCGAGGTGGCTGAGGAGAGGACATGGGTTGGAATGAGTCGATCTATCGTATGGTGAGTTTTAATACATCTTCTTTTGTGTGTGGTCCAAGCTGAATTGCGTTTCGTATTGTCTGGGCTCTTTGTTGGCGGAAGGTCAAAGCACAGGCTAGCCAAGAGAGTCATTGTTCTAATTGTACTACGGATTTACAGAAAAGTTAAACATAAAAAACGAAATTCAGCAGTTAATATATATTGTCTCTGCCAATGCCCATAGCTTCGGCCCAAGGATAGCGTCTTGCATCCCTCCACCGCTCACAGCTTCCTCCAATTCATTGCATGTTTTAGCCAAAAAACCAAACCATCTTGAGTTAGTATCGCCAGGTTTTGTGGAAGAGGCCATCGAGAGTGAAGATGGTCCTGCAACAGGTGCAGGAGATTCTTGTCGAGCGTGTTTAGTGGGACTAGGACCCTTGACAATCTCGATCTCATTGTCATCATCGCTCGGGGGGACAGGGAAAGGTGCAATGGCTCGTCCACTCGAGAATCTCTGTGGCTTCAAGGGAATGGTGGTCGGAGTGTCCTCATTGTCGCTGGGAAGGATGGGAAATAGAGCAACAGATTGACCATCCGAGACCTTTTGCTTCAAAGGGGTACTATTCTCAGTGGTATTCCTCTTTCGTTTGCAACCAGTGGAGGAGGGAGTAACTTCCGCCAAAAAAGTGTCAATCTCGCTGTCGAGTATAAGAAGGTTGCCATTGGGATCCTTGAACACGGAGATACACTTCTTCATGCCTCGCAACTTGGTGGTCTCATTGACCAACATGAGCCATCGACAGAAACATTGAAAGCACTCTTGTTGCTCAGCATCGGTCATGAGAAACACCGGGCAATCTCTGGGGTTGCTGCAGGCTTTGTGTTTGCAATGACACTGAATAAATTCTGTTAGCAGTGTGGCTAACGTAGAATAACAGACTTACAAAAATGCTCAGTTTTGCGAAATTGGCTGGATGAGTCTGACCCATGCACACAGCAACCATGTGCTTGTAGGAACTCATCTTTGTAGGATCTTCACATTTTGCAAAGTCCTCCAGTGCCTGATAACGATTGGTCTCCTTCAAATAGGTGATCATGATGCCCATCAGACCCTTCTGCAATTTGCTCTTGCAGTTGAAGAACAAAGGAATCCGGGTGGAGTAGGTAGGATGGAGGTCATAGGGAGACGACTTTGAGGGCGAAGATTTGCCACAAGGAGATGTTTTGGTGGAAGAACGGTTGTTTTTATGAGTGGGTGACAACATTTTTCAAGTTAATTTGAGAAGGGAGTGGCAAAGAGATGGGCTTATTTTATACTCTGGTCGGCCCAAGCGTAATTGAGCCGGGTGTGGCCAGCCATATTATTCAAGGAGGCTGCAAATGTGGCGCAGGGTCAAAGCTGGGACTATTCAAGGTAAGTTCCTTTCGATGATGTATCTATACTGTACTCTAACATCTTCATCTTCATTCGCAGTATTTGACAATGTTTTCAACGATGAACCTGTACTCAGACCCGAGATAGTTCCACTGATTGATTCTGACACAAAAAGGTGAGTCTGGCTAAGTCAAGCTTTGACCATCTCCTTATTGTTTTGTTGTTGCGGCAGATTTGGCAAGTTTGAGGGGCCCTGCCCTTATTGTTACAGTATATATATACCGAGAGCGCACCACAATGTCCCTTTCTTTCTGACTATCATGACATTCAAATTTTCCTCTGTCCCAGTGAGTCTTTCAAATAACCACTGTGCAACATATGCTCAAATGCAGTCTGCAGCTGCACACCTCCAACAATTCCTCTCCAAATATTCAACTTGGTAACACCGTAGGTGGCAACGACTTTGTACAAACCCTAACCCGGTATGCGTGCAAGGAGAGCTATTATCTTTGGTATGTGAACGTCTTTGATTTCAAGTCTCTACTCATTGCAGGATAGTCAGTTGGGACATCGGAATTGTCATGTCAAAGACTGTGTGAACAATTTTGTGGCTTCGTGGGTGACTAAGAGTTACAATGGCAAAGCTGTAGAAAATATGTGGGGGAGTTTGGCTACGTGAGGGAGTGAAAAGACAGTGAGTATTTTATTTCAGCTAATTCTACACTTGCTGACTGGTGCCTCACCTTGTTCAACGCGCTCGCACTGATTTCAAGGTATCCTCACAATATAGTGTATTTCTTGGTTTGCCCCAGCGCTGTTTAACATTGTTTAATGTGTTTATCTGACTTCATGATTTTGTATCTCTTATCTTGTAATAGCACTGTTTAGCATGTTTTAACTCGTTTAACATTGTTAAACTTGTTTAATGCTTTTGAATAATTTGCTTTGATTTGAATGGTTTTGCTGGGTTCAACCATTGTTTAACAGTGAAACAAATACTTATTATGATACATCTGTACTGTACATGGTATGAAGGTGTTTAACTAAGTTTAACATGTTTAACCAAAATGAAAGTTGACTACCCTGTGTTTAACAAGGTAGCTGGTATTTTATTGGATGCAGATTGTTGATAGTGGATGCATTCAGAGGGCAAGCATGAGCAGCATAGTAGTGGGGGGACCTTCTCTCCAGTTCATGCAAGCACAGTCTGATCATAGCATGGTTTGGTGCAAAAGTGACATGTTTCGAAGTCCTCAAATGGACCAGTGAATGCATGACATGAGTTGATACACATGGTGTGTGAGATGGATATGATTCCAGTGAGGTCTGCAATGTGCTGTTTAACAGAATGATACAATAGAATGTTGGAATCGGGGTAACATTGTAGTACTGCATTGCGAACTTTGTTGTATGTAGCTTCGGAAGCATTGGGGACAGAGAGGTAGATGTCAATAGATAGCCTGATATGAGGATCAGTTATTTCTGCTACTTCTTTGATAGGATTTTGGAGGCGCCATTTGGTATGTTCATCAAGACCACCATTGTCCAAAGTAGCATTGTAAATGAGCTCAATGAATTGCTCAGTGATACGGACATGCTCTATGCTTAGTGTGTGGCTCGGGTATGCCGGGTGAGCCGGGTTTTCGGGCCGGGTGGCTGTGCCAGGTCGGGTCGGGTCTAGGTTTGCCAACCCGAAACCCAGCAGGTAACCCGGAAGCACTTATAATCCAATAAATACTGTTACTTACAGCACAAAATATACACACTTTTTTCACAGTTTTTTAGTTTCAGTAATAACAAACAGTCTTCTGGATATTTTTATTATTGACAGTTCACAGTTTCAAGTGCTCAAAGGGTGCTTATCCATGTCATTGTAGTGAAAGTTGTTTATCAGTATTTAATTCATTACTTAATCCATGTAGGATTAGTCTGTAAAACTTAGTTGCTCAAAGATCATGCACCAGGAGCCTTGGCAACAATTATTTGGAACTTATATAAAACATGATGTCACTGACAATGTTCTTATCATCAGTGACAGTGTGCAGGCCTGTTAGAAGCCTGCAACTGTACTAATATATGTGTGAATGTGAAATATACATTGTAATTTGACATTCAGCTCATTTTTTTTTGATAATTTTTGACAAAGTCATGTTGTTAACCCTAAAAATTAGCTTATAGTACTTAAAGATATCCTCATAACTATGGTATAACTATTACTGAACACATAGTCAATATATCTAGTGCAATGATTACACTTATAATCAAAATAATTATTATGTGATTCAAACCCGACTTTTGAAGGTCGGGAACCCGGACCCGGCTATCCGGGTCTGGGTTGCACCCCAGGTCCAGGTCGGGTTGACATTTTACACACCCAACCCAACCCAAGCCACACACTATCTATGCTTGAGTAAGGTAGGTCATTGTCATCTCTCCTTTCCCCATCAACACTCTGTATGCCTTCGCCATCTCCTACAGTCTTGTCCTCCATCTGCATCTGGTCCAGCAAAGCTGCCGTGAGCCAAGCAACAGCATCTTCTTCTTCATCACCATTTTCATCATCTTCATCATCTTCATCATCTTCGTTGTCTTTGTTGTTTTCCTGTGGTGGTGGATGTGGAGGTAGTTCCTGAGGAGGAGAACTGGAATGAGGGATTTCATTTGTTCCATCTCCCATGTCAAACAGAGATGGCTGGCGATTATTCGACATGGGTAATGGGAGCTATGGAGTCTGCTGTGGTTTTGTTGGCAGTTCTGGACATCCTTGAGAAGCTCCTTGTGGGGGAGGTGACCTCAGTTGGGATCCACTAGCAGTTGCCTGTTAATTGAATTGTTCAGTAGATATTTACTAAATGAATAAAAAGTTCACATACATTAGAATTAGAAGAATCAGAATTACCATGACCAGTAGAGAGGGGATCTGTGCTGGGAGGAGAGGCAAAACATTGCTGTTTTGCTGGTTGATCTGCTTTGTTACAGTCTTCCTTTCAATGCATGGTGCTGCCTGGTCCATCTCAAAACAGGTTGGTTAGATCCTTTGCAAACAGAGCATTGGCAGGGCTTTTTTCCATCCCCTGATTCTGGCCCGGATTCTGAGCTGGAACTTTTGTTTATGTCCAATGAATGAGGGGAAAAGAAAAAGAGATAACCGCATTGAAGAAAGGAAGCAATTAGCAAAACACATTGTGTGTACACAGAAGTAAGATTTTAAAGGCAATTATATTGCATGATTGATAGACTACAAGTTCAACATCAGCAAAACGTGGATAATTGCCATAGCTGTTATAGCAAGCCATAGAACTATGAACTGCTATGAACTGCTATGGGTAGCTATAAGCTACTATGGACTTCCCAAATTATATTACCTGTTGACAGATGTCATGATCCATAGCAATCCATAGCAGCCCATAGCAGCCCATAGCTCTGGATAGATGGGGACCTTGCTATGGGTGCTATGGGTGCTATGAGTGCTGGATAGCACTATCCAGTGCTATCCAGTTCACCCAGGTTTTGCTGATGAATGTCATTGAACAACATTGTTGTAGAAATGACAGTGAATTATTGATTCACTCATGAACAAACAACTAATGGCAGCTTGCTCAGATTCATCCATTTTATTTTTGGACACTTTCAGATTGACCTGTATTTTCTTGGACCAACTCAGTGTGGGTTTTCACTGGGGTTCAACTTTCACAGGAGCCTAGATGGTCAAGTTAAAACAATAGCAGCAGCTACTAGCTATTCCAATTCAAGGCATTTATCAATATTCATCTCCAGTTGAACATTTGGATTTCAGATATCATTTATATACCAACGGCTACCTGAAGCCTTGCTTTCTCCTTCCTCGCCTGGTCCATGTTTGCATACTCAAGTACTAGTGGTGTACTAGTGATTCTCAATAAATGGGCCTCCAAATCGCTTTCTTCATCATTGAGCTTTTCCTCTCCAGGTCCATCCGCTATTGTGCAACAGCTACCCAACACAAAATCGCTTTCTTCATCACTGGTGTCATCCTTGATCACCTCTACTTCAATACTCCAACCCTTCTTAACTGTGCTCTCATTGCAAGAGCTTGGGTTCATCACTCACAACATGGCATCTTTCGAGGAATCGTTCTTGAAATATCTACCTCCAAAACGCTGCTCATCCAATCTTTCCTGTAAGCCCAGGCAGTGCTCAAACACCCCCATCTAACATTATATATTCAGTCCCTGGAGCTGCATAGGTTCATAGAACCCTCTTTCAGTGATGCTATTGTTGGCCCCTTGCATGTTACTGCTGCAAGCATTGTCCAGCATCTCTCAAAGCTGAACTTGCACAAAGTATCCTTTGTGTTTGTCATCTGGGACACTTTATGCCCTTCACTGAAGTCAGCATTGTCAGAGATGCTTCCTTGACCCAACTCCGTTGCAATAGGGTTTTAATCCCTACATTTACTGAATTGGCATCTCTGTTGAGCTGTACAACACATTTGAAGGTATTAAATATGGATCAGGACTGGCAAGGGGCGCGCACCCTAAATTCATCTATTCTGCTGAAGAAGCTAGTAACTGCGGCATAGATGTTTATTGCAAAGCTGTACTACAATTCCAAGCTTTTGTAAAAGCACAGTTGGATAATGTATAAATTATATTTCTAGTTAAGTTATAAATTGTGTCCAAAATTTTAGAAGCACAACCTGCACACTTTTGAGTAGTACAAGCTTTTGATTTCTGAAAAAAACCTGTGTTAAAATTGGAAACCTGCAGTGATTTTTGGGTAAGTGTATTTTTACCCACTAGTTTGCCCATAATGAGTCAATGGATGAGAGATGGGGATGAGTGGATGGGATCATTGGGATGAGATAAAAAGCAGATGGAAGTGTATCATCATGGGTGATACTTCTTTCTGATGGATTGGGATTGGAAGATGAAGGGGCTGGGATGAGGACTCTCCACTTACATGCCCCTTAGTACTTTCTCTCCCTCATCCATCTTCTGCACCTAAAAAGTCAACAGGTTCTTCAGTTCATTAAATGTGTATGCAGGGAGAACCTAGTACCTTATACCTGAGCAATTTTTCACACTCATCCACCTGTGGCAGTGGGCCTGTGCTTGATGATCATTGGATGGCTACTAGGGTAACTTATCTTTGAGTAAACAACTTAGTGCAGATGGTGAAGTTCACCGGGTACATCCCATCCTTGCCAGCTACATTGCGGATTTCCCAGAGCAATGTATGGTGACTTGCACCAAGTATGGCACTTGCCCAAAGTGCCGTGTGCGTGCAGTTGAGCTGGGAGATCCAGGCTCTTTGGAACGTAGAACAAATGCATGGACTTTGGGTGTTATGAAGGAGGCCCATGCAAGCACTACATCGAGCGCTCAGTACTTCGAGTCCTGTATGAAGCAGGAAGTATCTGGCTACACCTACTGTCCTTTCTGGGATGAACTCCCTTTCTGTGATATCCATTTCTGCATCACTCCCGATTGTTGCGCAGCATATAAGCTAGGAGGTGCAGTGACTAGCACTCACCAAGTGGTTAAGCTTGTAGAGCAGATAGAGAGAGGTAAAAGACTGGTAGAAGTCGTTATCATTAGCAGTACTACTGGAGTCCTTATATACTGTAGTACTGTATTCATTACATATATGGTAGTATCCTTCTAGTATGTTCTATGTGCATGACCTATGATGTCGTCCATAAAGCTACTTACTAAGATACTACTAAGGCTGAGTAAGACTACCTTGGCAATGACTGATAGCATCATATGACCGAGATGATGAGTGATATCATCATACGTTCAACACCGATGTTCTACATCAACTCTACCAAGGTGTTCTCAGACACATCATTACCTGGTGTCAACAGATTCTCACTGAGAAGGAGCTGGATTGTCGTATCCATTGCCTACCCCCTGCATATGGTGTCCGGCACTTCAAGAACGGGATTTCTGCTCTCTCACAGATCAGTGGAGCGGAGCGTAAGAATATGGGAAAGATTCTTCTAGGCTGTCTTGTTGGCTCTGTGATGCCTAAATGGGGGCTCACAGCTGTTCGAGCCATGCTTGACTTCATCTATCTTGCTCAATACTCCCTCCACAATGAGGATAAGCTCCGCTACATGGATGATGCTCTCAATTCTTGGCACCAAAACAAAAGCTGTTTCATTGACCTCAAAGTCCATGAGGATCTGAACATTCCAAAGTTCCATTCCCTTGAGCACTGTGTTGAAGCAATTCGGTAACGAGGTCCTAACCGTAGATATATAAAGTTCAAATACAAGTTTGAACCAACAACACAAATGGTAAGGAATGATCGTGCTTAAATGTTACGCGAGTACTGGTGAAGGCGTTGTCAAAGGTTCCGCCAAATACTTGTATCTCTCTGTAGTCCAATGTAGTACGTTCTCAAAACTAAGTTTGATACTTGATCCAAGTTCTCTATTCAATGCTTGGTAATAATAATCAAAAATGGGTACGAGAATGAACTGTCAACGATATGACAGACGTCAACGACGATACGAAGACGATTTTGATAAAAACCAACCAACGATATGGATGGGTGTGGTATTCTAACCAGCTTCAACAGTTGAGGCTTCAACAATATGAACGCACGAACAGTTGACCAACTACAGTCGAGGCGTGAGCTATATCACCACACGAACAATAGTCACCAAACACTAGCTTGGGTTTTTGGGTGTGTTGGTAATTTAAAGTTTGACCAAACTCTGCGTTGACACTTCTAGTGTATAGCGAAGGTGCAACGGGCAAAAGGATATGTGCTCGAAGTTGAGTTTCGTTCACACTCGGAGTCTATGTTGCAGATCAGACCGGTGCTTGCCGGCTGACAACCTTTATCACTCGGGTGAGGGGGAAACAAACTTATATTCGCAAACCACTAGATCGCTACTTATACCATGGCAACTAATTAAATGTGGCTAAACGAATATCCCTACTTAAATGTACAATTAACAATTATTATTACTTGTTACAGTAAAGTTCTCATCCAATAATTCGTGTAAATATTCAATTTTATAATAATCCTGCGCATATACCCATATATATTCGTCTCCTCGATCGTTACTTACATTGGTCCTTTAAGTACAACCGTTTCATCCTGAACGGCCACCAACTTTACTTCCGTATGTGAGTTCTTCCTAATATTACTACCCGATCGTTAATTCTTGTCTCGTCATTTTTCTTAGCTATTCTTCATCCTGTTACGAGAATGCTTCACTAGCTAATTCTCATATATCCTAGCTTCCGAACGGTATGCATGTGTTCTAGGTCAGTACCTCATAGTCGGACTACATTCTCTTATCATTAGTTATGGTTCCGTTGTTGGCCATGGCCAACTCCTCATGCTTCCCTTTCGGACCCTAAATAGTGGTCGTGCCTGTTTGATACTTTTCGTCTAACGTGGTTTTGAGTTCTTGTTTCATTTACTCGATCCTACTCGTATGAATTCCAATCTCGATTCTAGTCCAATAGCCAAACTTGATTTTGGTATCCCTTTGTCTTACTAGTACATTCCAACCAAACACTAGTTTGGTATACTAATCTGTATTCTATTCCATATAATATTGTAATTCTCGTTTTATAGGCTTTATAAGCCTATTCGAAAAATAGGCGTATCATCGGTTTCTTGGTACCACCGATAATTATAATACCAAGATGTTTGAGTGCCTACATATTGACTTTGCAAAGAAGGGTTGGCGAGCCTCTAACAAGCGAGATGAGTTTCCTCAAATGACTCGCTGGCTTTCCTGACAAGAAAATATCCATTCCTTTGACCACGAGCTGACCTGGGTTTTAGAGCAACAGTCTCTCACCTCTGAAGCTCCCCCGGGCCCAGCTGCTGTTCCAACTCCTCCTTCTCCAATACAGCCCATCCTTCTTCCTAAAGTTCCCACTTCTCCTAATAAATTAATCACTACTGTTCAGAATACACATCATGTACCACTATTCTCCCAGCATCTCAAAGCCTACATTGAAATGCTGAAGCAAGGTGCAACTCGCCACAGTGTTGACTTTGCACTGACACAGCATTTGCCCTTTCAGTGGATTGATATTTACCATTCATTCAAGTTCTCTCCAGAGCGGTTGGAGGAGGTTTGGATCCAAAAGACATTGTCAAGGCCTCACCTCTCAACAGTGGAAGTTTGACACTGTTATTGTCTTGACTGTGATGCTGCTGAGAGTGTTAGTTTGATTGGTATGTTGATTTGAAGTTCTGCTGTATTAAGTACTTAGCTTTATCTTGCAGGTACTCGAATTGACATGTGAAGGTTTTATTCCATCTACCTTCACAGTTGCAGTTAATTGGCAGTAATAAGGTGGATTCACCAACATTCTGGCCCCAAATAGTATTGGCATATATTGAATGGTATACTCCTCCAACATTGTCACTAGGGGAGCATGCTAGTCACAACATGGCTACAGTCAAACATACTCATCCTCAAGCTGATGGTTCACTCCCTTGGTCCATTATACCTTTGAGTAATATACATCAATCCTGTATGCTTTCACCTAACTTCCACAGATCCCCTTTTCAATCCTCATGGACTTCTTCTAATATATTGGACTCTGCTGATAGCTTCTTAGTTAATAATTGGGCATCAGTTTACAATTATAAAACCATTTACAAAGAATAGTTTAATTAATACTTTTTTGTCTGAAGTTCCTCATGCTGCATTGTGTGCACCTGAGTGTGACAAAGCATACTTCAGGGTATGACAGTTTACTACAGATACTTAAGTGGTCAGAGCTAGCTGAAGTCTACTGAGGTTGGCTCAAGTACATTCTGTGCACTGAGTAATACTCTAGGCTACTTGAGTGGGCATGAGTGCACTTAAGCATAGGCTTAGGTAGCCAAGATACTTGAGCTAACCTCAAGTTGACTTGAGCCCAGAAGGCTTTTCCTGATGAACAGGATACCTCATCCATTTTAGCAGGATCTGTATAAGTAAATGACAATGGTCTTGCTTGCATTCTGCCCTTGTCCATGTAGCACCACATCCTTCTTTTAGCAGGACCTAGAAAACACTGTATATCTGAAGGTGCAACAGTGTAAGCCATATTGAGTGGTGGAGAAGCGAAATTATGTACATTTTCAATTTGAGTTTTAGTGTGGATCCTACTTACGACTTGACGTCAACAGAAGTCTACCAACTGAAATCTAGTCTGCTCATTTTCCCACTAGTGACAGTGTCAATTTCATCATACTGACTTTAAAATCATGTCCAATGTCACATTATTCACTGCAGTCATTGCTGGCAAAACTGCTGAAAGAGTTGGTGCAGGTGAAGATAGCAGGGGCCACCATCACGCTCACTGGCACTTGAGCATAAAGGAGGGAGGATTAAACACAGGCTTCTTACCAGATGTATCTACCACCCCAGTAACAAACTCCCCGACAGCAGTAATACCCAAAGTAGTTGTTCTAACAGTCACTGAGCTTGGGTAAGTTTGCGCTCATATCTATCACTGAAAAGCGAAATAAATTCCAAACCATAGGACCGCCCAGCAGGCTGCCAGCACAGGGACTCTCATTTCCACTTTTACCACAGTTTCCACCTTGTTTACTGTACCATTTCGATCGAGTGTTCAGTCATGCGTCATGGGCACCTCTGAACTGAACTAAAATCCAAATTTGTCATGCATCATATGTGCCTCTGAACTAATATCAAATCCATCATTTTTCTACCTAGATAATAAATTTTCCGTTCGCGGCTGTTTTTTTCCCAATGTACAGCTGCATTGGCTATAAAAAAATGCTGTACAATTAGCTATTATTGTTTCCTCAGCTCACAACAAACTATTTCAAGTATATTGGGCTCTGGACAAGCACTAAATTTGTGGTGAACTGAACTCAAATTTTTCTCCATCATGCATCATTGAGGTCAATGAACCAATGAACTGGTGGTGTCAATACATCATGCATCATCCTGGATGAACACTCGATCGAAATGGTACAGTAGTGCTGAAGTGTTCACCTCCACTTCTGGAACTTTCAAGACTACCTTCACCAGTTCTGTGCCCATCTTGACTTCCACCATTACTGGTACCACGCTGGTACCTACAAATGCAATTATCAAGAGCCAATCCTTAAAGAGCCAACCCATGGGAGGCTTTATTGGAGGAATTGTAGCTGCGGCACTGATTGTACTGCTTGCAGGAGGAATATGTATGGTCTTGTTTATAAATTGTTGCTGCTGAAATGCCTGTCACATAGACCTTGAAATCACACTGCTGGAAGACCCAACACTGAAAAGAGGTGTATACAGTGACGGCGGAAATTGATGAACCACCCCAAATTGGGAAATTGGGCGCTTAAATTGCTCAATGAACTTGTTTTCAATGACAATGGCAGCCTGAGGGCTCAATTAAGTTTGTAAATTTATTTCACAGTGCAAAGTAGATAGGTAGCCAAAAAAATGGCATTCTACCAAGAAGAATGCCAAAAATATGTTGTAATAATAGTGGTGTGGAAGGAATTATTATTATGGGTGAGCTCAAGTGAGCTCTTATATACTGTACAGACAAGTATCTAGAAAGTTCTATAAACTACTTGTAAGTTCCGTATACTACGAAATAAATGAGTAAGAAATGTATTTAAGTATTACTAAGTCTGTATAAGGAAGATCCGGAGTTGCTATGATGTAAGGTCAAAGCATAATATACAACCAAATAGACTGTAAAGTGCAAAATTAGGCCAGTGGCAGGTGAAACAGCTTTCAGCAGCTTTTTTGTCATTTTCTGAACCAATTATCCATGTAGTATTGAATTTTTTGTATGCATAGGCTATGATACAGTGTAAAGTAAATTTAAAAAACTTATTTGAGCTCTCAGGCTGCCGGGGTCGTTGAAAACAAGCTTGTCAAGCAATTTAAGCACCCAGTTTCCCCATTTGGGGTGGTTCATCAATTTCCGCCATCACTGTAATCCAACAGGACTTGGATGCTGCAACCAATGGCCCCAACCTTAATCCCTTCCAAACCCCTTCAGAACAATCATCCTCTGTTATCTGCACAGAATGACAGATGAGACTTCAAACAGAAGTTGACAATGTTTGATTGCAGGATTCAAATGAAGAGATGAGGACTACCACAACTAGGATGATGGAGCATGTGCAGTGTCTAGAAGTGCAAATTGAGGTGGATATGGCAGAGGAAGGATCAGATGCACTGCCTCCAACATATGTATCAGTGTAGAAAGATTTTGGTGGCTAATAGAGTAGGACACAATGACAGTGCAACATTGGGTGTGTGTCTTGACTCTCTTTCCTTCTCTGCACTGCCGACAGAAACAGGCCATTGAATATTGAATGCTAGTGCAAGTTGAGATCAAGATGAGGATCTGGTTTATAAAGTGTGTTCAAAAGCGTCAACAGAGATGGCCCAGCTACGGCTCAAAAGCTCTGCAAAGCTTCATAATTCAGAATTTCACCACGTCAAATTATTTCTCACGCACAATATCTAATTTTTCTCTCACAGAACATTCTCCTTACTCTGGGTTGGACAGCAGCAATCAAGTAGGAGTCACTTGTCTGATTCAAAAGTAGATAGGCTAAAGCTTGTACTGTATAGTTTTGAATTTAAGTTCATTAGATGTTAGCATTGCACCTTGGAACTATTTAGTTCATAGTTCAGCCACTGTCAGGTGGCGTTACGTTTGCAAATTTAGTTCAGTTGAGTTCATATTTATAGTGGCCGGCATAGCCAGCCGCCAAATTTGGCCTATAAGCGCCAAAAAATCAAGTTCGGAGGCTAACCTTACATGTTACAAAGATGGAAATTACACCAGTTCAGCACCCCGCGTTACGCATTACTGAACTTAAATTAGAAACAGTACAGTATACAATAATGCTTTACTTGGCGGATGTATCAATCTGCCCTCACTTGCTGCTAGAGCTTGAGCTTCCTTTACTTGGGCCCGCCGGTGCTCAGCTCTTGGACCCTACTGAATGAATCTTCCTTCCTTTCTTCATTCTGTATCCTTCAAAAAATCGACCCATCCATTAGGAAAGATCTGGTTGGAGCTCAAACTTCATGGACGTCGGGACCAGACGAGCGCCTCAGAGGTGAACATTTGAACACCTCAAAAACCGATAGCGACAGCTACTAGTGATTCAAGACATTCATCGATGCTAATCTCCGATCGGACGTTTGGATTTCAAATTCCATTTATATGCCTGCGGCTACCTGGAGGCTTGTTTTTCTCCTTCCCCACCTGATCTGCTTTCGCATACTCAAGTACTAGTGGTGTACTAGTAACAACAGGTCTACATCCCTTGTGCAACTCAGACTGATAAAGTGCAGTATTATCCTACCGAAATATCTTCTCCCGTTCTAGCTTTGATGCTGTCCGATCGATGTCAGCGACCCATATGACCAGCTTTGACCAGCTTAGATGCTCATTGGAGCGTCTAAAGTTTTCTTCCCAACAGCAGTCATGATGGGGAAACGACAATTTAAAAGACCTTTCGGGCGCCGCCTACGGAGTTTAATCCAATCCAAACAGTACATAAGTAAACACTATTTTACTATCGATGCCCTAAGATCCTGTAAGCACTGACGAGGTATACGCATGGGCCCAGTAATTAGGCCTGGATAACAGAAACCGGGGGCTCTGTACTCCCAGTGACCAAAGTTCTACCATCGGTTTGAGGAGCGTACGTAGTGGAGAGGAAGACCTCATACTGTGCATCTGGGTTGAGGAAAAACTGAGCGTAGTTGGGGTCGAACTGTCAAATTAAAGGTACTCTTTCAGCACCCTGGATAGAAGCCTTGCAAAGTAAATAAAAACCTACAGTGACGGTGAACGAATCAGTCGTTCCGGATGGTGCGTTGCGGCGAGCAAAGTACACGGGAGGCTGGAAGCTACAATGCAGAAGTCCCATTCAGAATGTCAGCAAACCCTTGATAAGCATTGCTTACCCAGTGTTGTTAGCCGTAGGAACGACTCCCAACATGTATGTAGGGCCTTGGTGACCACAGGGTGTATTCTAGGTCAGACCATAGATTTGGGCTCTTTTTCAGAAATGATCTATGATTTAACTGAACGAAACTGCAGATGATTTACCTTCATGGACCACAGTGGATAAGCAGACACCACTACGCATCGATTTAGGCCTTGTGTCGCTGCGGTATAGCCTGTTTCTATTCGACAGCCAAGAGGAGGTACAGTGGTGGGGCTGAGCAAATAGAATGTGTACCAGATCAAACATTTCTTCCCGACCAGTGAAACAACCAAGCTAACGATGTAGCTCCAGGAGTCAGGACAGTCTTACCAACCATCGTTTTCGCCCGACCTATGCCTCAAAAATCTTCCCAGTGAACCAGACAAGTCCTTAAGTTTGGGAGCGACGGACTAGTTACGACACCGTCGCAGCTGTAGATAGATATCGCTACCCATTTGTGTAATTTAAATCATCACGGGAAGGAAGGAAGGAAGGAAAACGGGAAGAATTATTCGTCACGACTTACTAGTACTCGGGTTGAACAAGTTTAGTCGCCAGAAGCTTGAGCTCGGAGGAATTCAAATCATGTCCATTCGGGCTGGTAGGCTATTGGACATCGGCAAGAAGGTTATTTTTAGATACGATCCCATGGTACAGTAGAGAAATCGCATATCTGACAGGTAATAATTACGGTCCTAACAAGTCGAACACCCCAGACAAACAATACTCCGGGAAATCAGCATGATACATTACCTCCCCGAGCTCCAAATACTCCTTCTCCGACCCTCTCCCAACCGGATTAACAAACTTGGCCGGTGCATTATTCATACATCGAAAATTCCATTCCATATGACTATCTTCCGCGAGTCCACGGCCACAATGTCCTACTAGCTCGCTAGGATCGGCGTATAGGGAAAAGAAACGTAAATGCAAGACGATAGTAGAGAGCTTTTGTCCGCAGCCGCAGACATTATTTTCGAAAAAATCAAGGACGGATGATAGGAGGGACTTGCGATGTTTCTGTAGGGATTTATTCACGGTGAATTGGAAGAAGGTCGCGTCGTAGGTATTACCGTGTGGAGAGAGCGAGGAAAGCACTATGGGATTATCGTCAGATACAGTTGCTGAGTAGGAATTGAACGAGAGAGTTACAAGGGGTGCGGACAAGGTCGTTTCCTCGACAGGCTTCTCGATGACCATCATTCCAGTCCGTTTTCTGGCATTCGTAGGAGCAGTAAACGTTGGATCGGCATCGGGAACAGACTTGAACAAAGTGATACTGGTCGGGAGTTGTAGTACACTATGGGGGTAAAAGGTGAATACAAGTTGGACCGTTGGATGAAAGAAAGACACGCCTTGCTATTAGCGCAAATAACAGTCATCTTCTTATAATTCTGCCTCAAACCGTTAAAGTGCGCGGCCTTTTTTATTGCCTCTTTCCAAGCAGCTCCAAATCTAGACAACCGAGGCTTGTCGGTGAAGTCAAAGGCTTTGGGATCATCAGCGAGGATCCGATTCGTGTACTTGACGAAAGGTCGCAGGATGGAGGGAAAGGAGAACAGGTGTATCAAGGCTCCTGTCAAGAATTCACAAATCATTCCGTTTATGAACGGCTGGTGGAGAAGCTCTATCTCCCGCTCAATGAACCACGCCGCACCATGCAAGAGCTTCAACCATCCCAGATCAAAAGCTTCCGCAACCGCTGGAAGAGCTTTATGATTCACAGCGCAGACGATGAACCCATGTAACCTTGCTATACAGGAAAAATATGTGGGTTTGTCGAACTCGCTGATACCACGGGCAACCTCTAGCGCAGATATACGCCTAAGAGTAAGCATCGCGGGCTTGAGGGCGCCAGCCTTGAAGAGCGAATGAAAGAGGGGTTTAGGACTAGGCTCTCGGGCCATACGGTGTACGAATAGAGCGATGAAGCTGAGGGCCCTCAAGGCAATTCCAGGCATTCGCCTTGAAACATGCTCGGTGAAGAATGACATGCAAACCGTAACTGGGTCCGGAGAAACCTCTAAAAAGGTCCGCATGAACAAATTATCCGCGGTATCTTCTTCGTCTGCAACTTTCATAAAGAGAAGTACAGCTCGCGTGTGAAGTGAGAGAGAGCGATGGAATGAGGTAACCGCAAAGGACCACGCTTGAAAGACCATACGAAAGATCTCTGGGTTCTTCTCGATTAAAGCCCTGGCCTCACGACCTAGATTCCTGTGACAATGACCAGGCCCAACGAAGATAAGTGGAACAATATAAAGTACGTGTTCCTGGAAGTCCCAACCATCCCAGCTCGTAGCATGCTTCCGGAGACAAGTTTCGACGAAAAAAGAAAGCCAACGCGAAATCAACTTCCACTCCTTCTCGTTTTCGGTGAAAAAGAGGTGTCTTAGAGAATGAGTGTGCTGAGCCTGTATATCGAAAACCAGAGACGATAACGCTGCAAGCGCAGAGCACATTGTGTCCGAGGGAGTAGAGGAGTCGATGTCGTATGCTGGAAAGGTGGTTGTACGGCCAACGCTTCGAAGGACTAGTGACTTTTTTGGAAACAATTTTTTAGCCTTCGAGAGCCATTTCTAACGCTCTCGGAGGTGCCGGGGCACCAAAGGTACATCTCTCGGACTGCGGTGGCATTTTAAAAATGCGAGGGAGATGGTGGTACTAGAGCAAGAAAAAAGATCACACAGCATCCCGATTAGAAGAGAAGAGAATTTAATGAGTTGTGACGCGACGCAACGTCCTGCAGGCCTTCCAAAGTCCCACGTTCAGCACACATTCTCGACCTGTCTACTTCTCTGCGCTGCCAACAGAAATTGGGCGTTCAATGCTGGTGCAAAATTGATGCGAGAAGAATGAGAGGAAGCGAGAAAAGCGCTCGGACAAGGTTCCAAAATAGGATCACGTCAATGGCTTCAAAAACAGGCTTAACTCTCAAACTCAGACATTCACGTGCGTCGAAAGTATTTCTCGTGCAAAATATCCAACCTTTCAATCTTTTGCTCACAGAACATCCCACTAACTCCGAGTTGGACCCCAGCAATCAAGCAGGAATCGTTCGTCCGACTCGACATTAGATATACGTATGGCTTGTATACGGTGACGGCTTTCTATCTTCATTCTGTATCCTTTCAAAAATCGACCCATCCAATCGGACACAATTAGGAAGGTCTGATTGGAATTCATCCTTCACGGATGTCGGGATCTGACGAGCGCCTCAGAGGTGAACGTTTGAATACTAGCAATCAACGTTCAACGTTCAACAGGAGCCTAGATGGTCAGTTAAAAGGATAGCAGCAGCTAATAGCTATTCCGATTCAAGGCGTTCATCTCCGGTCCGACGTTTGGATTTCGAATATCATTTATACACCAGCGGCAACCTGGAGCCTTGCTTTCTCCTTCCTCGCCTGGTCCACGTTCGCATACTCAAGTAAGTACTAGTGGTGTACTAGTAACACACAAATCTAATTGCCTCGTGCAATGCAGACTAATCAAGTGCAGTATTATTCTACCCAGATATTTATACCGCTCTGGTCTGGCTTTGGTGCTGTCCGATCGATGTCCGGGCATTGAAAGCGACCCATATGAACAGCTTTGACCAGCTAGACGCTCTTTACTCCTTTAGTAATGGGCGTCTAAAGTTTTCTTTCCAACAGTCGTCATGATGGAGAAACGACAATCTAAAAGGCCTTTCGGGCGCGGCCTACGGAAGATTCTCACTAAATGGGCCTCGAAGTCGCTTTCTTCATCATTGAGCCTCTCCTCTCCAGGTCCATCCGCTGTCGTGCAACAGCTACCAAACGCGAAATCGCTTTCTTCATCATTGGCCTCTTCCTCTCCAGGTCCTTCAGCTGTCGTGCAACAGCTACCCAACGAACTTGTCGAACTCATCCTCGATCATCTCTACTTCGATACCCCGACCCTTCTTAACTGTGCTCTCGTTGCAAGAGCATGGGTTCATCGCTCACAACGTGGCATCTTTCGAGAAATCATCCTTGAAATATCTACCTCCAGAACGCTGCTCACCCAATCTTTCCTGAAAGCCCAATCAGTGGTCAAAAACCCCCGTCTGGCGTCGTATGTTCAGTCCTTGGAGCTTCATAGGTTCATAGAACCTTCTTCCAGTGAAGCTATCATCGGCTCCTTGCATGCTATTGCTGCAAGTATTGTCCAGCACCTCTCAAAGCTGAACTTTTTGCGCATAAATTATCCTTTGTGTTTGTCATCTGGGATACTTTATGCCCTTCACTGAAGTCGGCGTTAACAGATATGCTCAGAGATGCTTCCTTGATCCAACTCCGTTTCGATAGGGTTTTAATCCCTACATTTCCTGAGTTGGTATCTCTGTTGAGCTGTGCAGCACATTTGAAGGTGTTAAATGTGGATCGGGACTGGAACGATGGCTGGCACTGGCATGCCGCGCGCGCGCTAAATTCGTCTATTCTGCAGACGGACTTCGCAAATGTTGGCGTTGATGCTCGGTCTGTTGGTGCTCGGTCTATACTGCTTGATGAATTGCAGTTCGAGTCCTCTGTCTGGCACATTGATATGTTCCTTACTTGGTTTCGACAAGATTCTTGCCCATTTGACATCCAAAATCTGCGATTACTGCGAATCGGGAGCGGTGCGCACACTTCAGCAATGCTGAAGTATGCTGGCAGAAATCTCAGAGAATTGGAACTACTGGAGTCATCTTTGAATCTTTCGGGTGCGTTAAATCACTTGTTTCCGAGTCGAATGGCTCACCTTTGAGTTCTCGCATTGTCATTTTCCAGCTCCAGCCTGATACTGTTCCTCTTGAATACACGCCCAACTTGCACAGCTTAACTCTATATGTCCCACAAACCGTTACATACAGCCCAGCTCACCGTATCAAAGCACTCCTGGAACCTCTCCTAAGCCCAGATGAAACTAGGTTCTCTCTCCGACATCTGACCATAAAACTCTGTTTAGCCATTGAGAACGTAAACCCAGTTCACTGGAATGCGTGGGCTGCTTTTGACGCACTGCTTGCAAGGGCAGAATTTTCTCTACTTGAAACAGTGCATATTCGTCTAGCGGCGGATGCTGGGTTTTTTTATGTAGTTCCCAGTGGTATTGAAGAGTCATTTCGGAGAACGCTTTCTTATTTGGAGAGCTCGGGAAAGCTGATAGTGCAGGTGGAAGAGTGAGCCCACTTAGTAATTAATCGTGTAGTGTTGTTTAGAGGAAGATTCAAATTGCCACGGATTTGAGGATGCTTAGAGTATATCAATCACTGAGTCTTCTTCTTCCAACAACTACCAGCTGTCGCTGTTGATGCTAACGCTGAGGTGTTGGATCATGCCGAATGTTCCAACCTTCCGACCAATTAAGGCAAAACTCTGGGCCTTGATTAATGATAGGTTACAATATCACAACCCAAGTATTGATTGCACAGAATCTCCTTCCTCTCCGCACCCCCCTTGTGAGAAAAAAGAGTCTAGTTCCTATCCGCATTTCCTGCCCCACATGCCAAGCATCATGCCACTGGTTGTTCGGACCCTGGTTGTTTTTATTAAGACGAGGATCATTGAGCGCATGATCGACCCTCTCCCATCCAGACCGGTGCCTCAACCGCTTCGTGAGTAGGTTTCATTCTCGAGGAATGAATATCCCCATTGTGTTGGTCAACGACTTTGTGGGCTAGCTCGACAGGCAGCTTGTTGGCAAGATGCTTTGCTGCTTTGACATGGGTTGGGTCGTTCGGTTTGATTGCGAGGCCAGACTGGGAGCCTTCTTTATGCGCAGACTCGGAGCCTTCATGCGCAGGTGAACGTCTTTGGGGTCGAGTATACTCAGGCTGCCAGTGGCGCTATTGGAACAGGTCAATACTAGAGTTGATGAATGACTTGCTGCATACCTCAAAAAGATATCCATTTGTATCAGTACCAGCTGAACGTTGAACAATGGAGTCCTCTTTCCGACTATATATTTGGTCTCCCAAGGGGAGTCCATATGTGAACGATGAAGTACTGACTACGAGCAGTGCAGCGATGATGAGAGTTTGGAGGGAGGCTTCCATGGTGGTGAAGGTGTGTATGCACTAAGGGAACTGAAGGTGTAGGCAACGATGAGGTAGAGACCAGCTCTGCTCTTTGCTAGCAGGACTCTAAAGCACTAGGTGCCCGCAGCGCGCATACCGGCGCTATGCGCGTAGTGCGGAACCCGGCTGTTTCTCAATGGGACCGCGCCGGTTTACCTACCTACCTACCTACCTAAAAGCTTTTATACTTAGCGTTTGATAGACCCTGGCAAATAAAAAATTGAGGATTAAGATTAATGTTGAGATTTTACCGGAACATCAGCAAAACCTGTATTTTCGCTGGAGGTCTCCAGAGATCTCTGGAGCTTGACAGCTGTCAAAAAAACTCTCAATTTTCTCCAGAGATCCCCGGAGGTCTCTGGAATAGGGTACCTTGCTCCAGAGATGTCCCAAATGAATGGGTTTTCTCCAGCAAAAATATAGGTTTTGCTGATGAAGGCGGTGTGGATACAATTAATATCCACTGGCCAGATGCATGAATTTTCCATTGTATTACCTATTAGGTGAAGTCCTTGATCGGGTGAATACAAGTGCGTATAAACTACCAAGTGTAGGGACTGGTCCGTAAGGCAATGAAGATATCAGTACCGGTGAGATATCATCCCGGTACCACGGTCTCGCTCACTTGAACGGCCAAAGACTAGGACGTCAAATCTGTACGTATGTATTGGACCGGAGATAGAGTTTCGTGGTTGAATTTGTATGGCTCAAAGCTTCGACTTGGGTGGTTGCATCGCTTGCCGAGAGCTGAATTCCAAATGACGGGAATCTTCAAAGCCGGAGGGAGCACAATGTTCATGATTCACCTCCACATCCACATCCCACCTCCCTTGTACTGGGATGATCTATCAAAACCATACTTACTCTGCTCCGCCTTCGAACCCAATTCGAGCCCCCAACTTTACGAGTCCTGCTACCGGCACATACAATTTGCATACAATACCTGGATACCCCTCTTTGACCTCCCTTCATCTGACTCGATTGTTTATTTGTGACTTATTCTTTCTCCGAAAAGACTCGGCCAAAGCTGTAATTGTTACTGCCGGCCGAGTTACCGCCGGTTTGGCAAAAAAAAAGCGGTGTGAGTGATCAAAGCGTTTCATACGAGGACCTAACACACGCGAAGGTTACAAAATTCTGCTCGGCAGAAATGTGTACTGAAAAGGACCAGATTAGCCTAATATGGCTAATCAAGGGTTTTCAGTACACATTTCAGTTGAGCTGAAAGGTACTGATAAACCATAAAAGGAAATCACGTGACCTATCAGGCAACTTTTCTGCTCGGCAGAATTTTGTCACCTTTCAGAGTGTAATTGAGTAAGACGAAACTTTATGCACCCTATATAGCAGCCTTGGAACATATAACCAGAGCTGATATAGCGAGGTCCCTTTTCACACTCGCGCTTGTACTCAGCGGCCCACACCAAAGGCTTGATTCATGCAGTTGATTGTTGCATCTCTCTAATAGCGTCGTTTTTTGGTTACAAAGAAAGCTCCTGGTCTGAGCTCGGATTAAATCCCTCAGAGGTATGATCGCTTGGGCGTCTAAATTTACTTTTTTTTTTTTTTTTCAATTTAAAAAAGAAACGTATGATCGATTTCTCTGAGTCTGGAGTTTTGGAGACTTTGGAGTCACATTTTTAGAGTCCATTTTACTTCAAGGGGGCTCAAGAAATCTACAAAGGGACCGCAGGTTGATTTTTTTTTCTTTTTCGGACAGTTGGAGCAAGAGGCTGCAAACGTTCAAAAAAAAGTTGACCACAGGTTGAACTTTTTGGAACCAGCCTTTCAGTCAGACTAACTAACTATGTAAGCGTTCCCACACACCATATATGGTAAATCAAGATTAGATATTGGTATTTTTCTGCCTCAGAGCTAGCAGTTACACTATCCCAAGTTTTTATAGACTGTAAATACTATGAAGCTTGAAAGGACACTTTTTATAAAACATTGTCACTGAAGTGTTGGAACTTTGGGACCATCTAACACTATGTGAGTGGTGTGACAAAAAGATGACTGTCATCTGTAAAAATACTAGACGTGTGAGATTTGAGCTCAAAGAGATATCGCGGTGGTGGTTAGAAGTAACTCGAGTCACATGCATGTGACCATATGGTCATCTGTCTGTCCATTGAGTTGGAATCTGCTCGCTTGTTACTTCTAGCGAGACATTGTTAAATTTAAGCTAGGTTCATGTAAAGTAATCTACTAGTGTATCTCGGAGGTCTGGAATACAATGTAAGCTATTGGGAGAGGAGATGTGGGTCATTTGGTTGGACCGAGTTAAATAAGTAAGGCTTTAGGTGTTGCGGAACTGCGGGAGGGTGAGAGTGTAGTTGTTTGCGTGGGGGGAAGTCTCCTTGCGATGGTGCATCAGCTGGGTTGTCGTGCGTCGAAACCCATATGCAGTCTATCCAGACTTTGAATTCCTGCATTAACTCAATGATTTTCCGCAGGATAAGGTTTATTTTGTGTCCCCGAGAGCTGCCTTTTTTGAGAGCTCCAGCAACTCTGATGTTGTCTGAACAAAGGTGGACTCTGACATTACGGAAGCCTGAGGAAATGAGGGTCTGAAGAGCGAGTTCAACCACCACCATTTCCCTCCAACCAATGTGTCGCTCGGTGTCCATCCAGTCTGGTTGGTACTCCCAGGCAAGCCACTTTCCATTCAGGATGAGTCCTATGCCCCATGATGTTGATGCGTCCACAAAGAGGTCAACATCTATGAGATCAGGCATAGTTATGATCTCCATCCCGACAAAGGACTGGTGAAGTAGGTTGTTCCACCATGTAATGTCGATGTGGAGTTTGGCTGGGATCGAATGTGGGACAAAATGCTTCAAGGATTTGAAGCTGGAGCAAAAGTTGAATAGGTTGTTCAGTCTTGTTTTCCCAGTTGGGACGACGAGTGCAATGTGGTTTAGTGTTCCAATTAGTTCCTCAACCTTATCCACAAACTGGGGTTCTTTCGCTACCCAGGGTGCGAGTCGAGCTATGTATTTGTCCTTCTTCTTCTCGGGAAGTTGGACAGTCTTCTCTTCGATGTGCCAGAGAAAACCGATATATTTGAAGAACAATGTGAATGGGACAAATTTGCTTGGTGCCCACAGCCAGCCCAAAAGAGGAGCTTAATCAGACATCTGGTGGTAAGTGCAATGGACCAAGGAGGTCCCAAAAATGCCCCAAATCACCCATTTAGAGGGGTGTCAAACTTTTTTTTTTTCCGGCCTGATGGCTGGACTAACTCACCAACCCCCCAGTCAGGTGCTTAATTCTTTGCAGCCCCTTGAGTTGGAGGGGACTACTATACTATGTAAGCATTCCCATGCCCATATATGGTATATCTTGATTAGATAGTAATCAAATGACTACTACTACTAATGCTTGACGCTCTTACAAGCATTGCAAGTCCATGACATGATGAATTGGTTCAACCCTATACATTCCATATGATACTGGATGTGTTTTTGTTAGTACTATTACTCCAATTCAAAAAATTTCAAACCTACCCATGTGAGAGCTAACAATATACAGATGAGTCTAAAGCTACGAGACAGTCAGTATATTGTTAGTGGATAAATAAAGTAAGTAAACTCACCCCAGAGTGAAGAGATAAACCCTGGGGGACCAAGACAAAACTGCTACAGAATATAAGCAACTACATATATTTCCGAGATAAGTACAGCCTAGCTACTGGATAAGAATATAAATAAATGTACGTAGATGAGAATCACAGATAGGAAGAAACATGAAACCATCAACTAGGGCGCTTTGCCCGACACACCGATGTCCGTATCTCCAACAACCCAAACCGTTTACAGTTTTGCAGCCTTTTCTCTTGTGCCTCCATGCCGAGGTTACTACTGCTTCCACTGCTTTGGAAGCCAATGTGAAGCTACTAGAGGACTCTGTAAGCTCAAAATTATGATTCTGAATAAATTCCAAGGGTATTCTGAGGGTATATAAGAGGGGTGGAATTTTTTTTTTGTCCTGGTGGCTGAACTAACTAACCTACCCCCGGTTCGGCGCTTAATTTCTTGAGCCCTCTTGTTTTACTTAAGTATTCATTACTTAACTCGGTCTCCTGTGTACTAGATTGGCGCAGGTGCTACACCATTACCAGAAGGCTGCAAAGTCACCAGCCAATTTTCTCAAACCCAGTCAACCCGTGGGCCGCGGTACTTAGCATGGGACTGAAGTTGGCAGTTGCCAATGTACCTGTTATATTGCAGACATAAAACATTCTATGCCACTATGAAGATACATATGTTGGAGGTGGGACATTTGAATGCAAAATCTCTCTTGCCCAGTCTGACTCAATCTGGGCTTCTATGCGTTGTACATGCTCCATCATGCAGACCATTGTAGCTCTCATTTTGAGATTTGAGTCTTGCACCAGGAGATGCAATGATTCCATCTGAGATCGGAAATCATCAGCCTCTGTTTTAAGCAATTTTTGTCACTAAGAATGACTGGGATTCTTTGATGTGTCTGATGGTGCTTCAGCAACAAAATCAGACCATGACTGTGAGGTGTTTGAACTTTGTGGTATTTTTTTTGCCCTTCTCACCAGTCTGGGGATCAGCTGGGCTTGAATTTGAATCTAATTGGTGTGAGCTTCCTTCCAGAGGTGTAATATGTGTATGTCAATGTTGAGAATGCCACTTGTGGCACACAAGGAGGAAAATGCATATTTCTGCAGCTAAAAGCACAGTCAGTGAGCCAGCTAGACCTCCTCCAATAAGTGCCACTGAAGGCCTTTTTGATTGAAAAGCATCAGCAAAACCTGGGTGTCCGCCATAGCAAGGTCCCCCTCTGTGCAGCTCTGTGCAGCTCTGTGCAGAGCTGCACAGAGGGGGACCTTGCTATGGGATCACCCAGGTTTTGTTGATGAGGAGCTGTACCTGGGCTGTGGATCTTGCTTCAGTTGCAGGATATTTACTAATAACACCTAATAGAATGTACCTTGGGGTAGTTGCAGTAGTTGTAGCAATGTCAGTGCCAATGGAGGTAGTGCCAGAAGTGTGGAGGGAAATGGTGGCAACAACGGTGGTACCCTCACTCTCATCCGAGGCCCTGGCAAGAGTGGTTAAGGTGATACCCCCAGTGTCAACTGTTGTGGGAGGGTGAATGTGGCAATGATAGTGCTACCCTCACTGTCAGACGTTGTAGAGAGGCTGACAATGGCAAAAAGGCGCTACCTCTATTAAGGATATGTGCACTTTACCTCTCTGCCATCAAGCTGGCTTTATTGGCAGAGAGGTAAAGTGCACAACAACCTCCATCGTCGTTAATGTCTCCCCCATCTTTAAGTGTAAGAGCAGTGTGCATAGAAACACTGCTTGTGTCCTTGCTAGCCTGGGTAAAGCTGGGTGCAATGGGTTTGGAATAACTGATTTTCTGTGTCAAACAATTCTAGATCTCTAGTAGGGTAAGTAGGTAGATAATAACACTCAGGCTAGATTTTGATTCCTGTTGTTGCTAATGAAAAAAATACACACCAGTATGTTCCGAGTAATATGAGACTGAAGTGAGACAAAGTTGACAAAGCAAGAAACGGGTTAGGCTCAGCCACCTCTGCTAGCATTACCCACATGTACATATACGGTGATATACCTTTCTTCATCAGATTGATACCTGATTAGCTGCAATGTAGTACTACAAGAAAACATTGCCCTCCGTCAATATCTGGTTAGTTACGATCCGGTATGAGGAACATCACCCTCCGATACAAACGGCTCAACTTCAACGGCATGGTTGAATAATATATCTGTATGTGCACAGGAGATCCCAGGTTCAAGCTCAGTTTGAGTCTGCTCGTAACAATTGACAATAAGTATAAATTTAACTCCCTGATTATTCAAAAACAAAACAATCGGTCAACCATCATCATCATCCTCATGCATCTGTCCAACAGTGAGATAGAAACTACTTGTACTAAGCTCACAGCAGAAACCGTCATTTTCAAACAAGTTGCTGTAGTTTGTGCTTTATATTCACCACTGGATCTCTGTATAAGCAAATAACCACAAAGCTAGACTTGCAGATGTTTATTTCTCTTGTCCATGTAGTGCCCCATCTATCCTCTAGCGGGATCTAAATTCTGGAGTGCAATAGTGTAAGATATACTGAAAGGTGAAGATAAATTTAGGTGCGTTGTCAGACTTGGAGGATGGTCATTGGTATGGATCCTACTTATGACTTGACGTTGTCAGTGTTGAAAGGATCTGACGCTTACGATAGTGATGTCATTGATCGACTCGACATGAGTCTTTCGTCCCGTTAATACTCCTTGAAACACCTTTGTAGCTGCGCTACATAAGGCAACAGCACTGTCTTTGTATTTGCTCAATAAGCATACTAGACGCTGTAATTATGCCATTCGCTAGTTCTATAAATATGATACATACGCTTATGAAGCATATGAACTGTTCAATACAATAGTAGTCGAACGTAGTCGTAATTACTCGATCTTACATCGTACTTACATGCTGTTGAACCATTATGATCGTACCCTATGCCCTAAGCCACCTTACTATGATACTGTATAGTTGTAGTCGTACTTAGTATAAATACTGTACCTAGTATCCGTACTCCTTAGCACACTCAGTTGTACTACTACTTGTCTATACAAGAACTCTTCGCTCTCCAACTAGTCCTCCAGACCAGTCTACTTGCTACATAACCAGGTGAGTAATGGATCTCACCATTTGTTGATCATATGTCTGCTTCAACAGTCAGAAACACAAACTGAACGTTTTCCCCACCAGACTGTGTCACTTTCATCATACTGCGTTAACATCATGTCCAACGCCACATTGTCCATTCACTGGCACTCGAGCATCAAGGAAGGAGGAACCAAGATAGATTCCTTACCAGATGCATGATGTATCCACCACCACAATCACTGTCACCACAGCTTACACCACAGCTTCCTCTTTTAATACTGAATTTTTACACTACCACTACCGAAACAAGTTTGCGGCTTGGCTATCTTGGTTGCTGACACGGACGACGCACCCGTGTATCCCAACACTCTATCCACCTCTTCCAAGAAAAAAAATTGAAGAGCAAAATACGTGCTAATGGCAAGTTGCCGGACTCCAGCCCTGTGCACTTATGAACACTGAATGCATTCAGCTCCAAACTTTTAGCTTAGAGTTGATATGTGATACCAATAGACTATTTAGACCATACTACTTACTAGGGCGGCCCCACGCAGGATCTGTGTATTGTGGTGAAGGAAAGCGAGACGGAGAGTGCCTAAGCCGCCGCTTCCTTCGCTAGAACAAAAACCTACAAGTTCGTTTTCTTCTCTCCCTCATCTTTCGGGGTCTATGATGAATCCATCTCTAATTCTGGTTTATTGTAAGCATCGGTTTGGTAGCGGTGCGGGGCCTTCCCCTGAGATGAGCCAGCAACAATAAAGAGATGAGGGATCGTGGATGAGCGGATTGGACAGGAAATTTGGAGATAGAAGTACATCATTTTGAGTGACCTCAGAGTCAGATAATCTTTGCTGATGGATTGAGATTGAAGATGGAGAAAGACAATCCCAACTCCTAACCTTCTCTCCCTCATCTGTCTTCTACACCTCAAAATCAACAGGTGCCTCAGTTCATTAAATATCCATGCGGGAAGAAGATATTTAGCGCACTTTGGCAGTGGTGTATACCTGTGTAACACTGCTCCATTGAAGTAAAGAATTTATCTTTGACTGTTCGCGCTTGTTTGCCTGTGGCGTAGGGCATGGATAAGTTGCTCTGGCCTCCCATCGTTTGGATGGCTGCTAGGGTAACTCATCAGATAAGTATATGTCAAGGATGGGAGGCCGCGTAGCGCCCTATTATTTTTAGCAGGCTCTGTATAAGTAAATGATGACGGTCTTACGTTCTGCCCTCGTCCACGTAGTACATACTTCTTTTAGCAGGATCTAGATCTAGATATCTGAAGGTGCAATAGTGTAAGCCATACTGAATCGGAGAGGTGGATACGTACGTTTCTAATTCGACTTGGGATGGTGTGGGTCCCTACTTACAACTTGTTGTTGACAGCAGCCCACCAACTGAAATCTAGTTCACCACTAGTAACAGTATCGCTCATACTGTGACTCTGCCTCATGTCCAACACCACATTTTTTACTGCAGTCATTGCTGGCGAAACTGCTGAAAGAGTTGGTGCAGGTAAAGATAGTAGGGGCCACCGTCACGCTCACTTGAGCATAAAGGAGGGAGGATCGAACACAGGCTTCTTACCGGATGTATCTGCCACCCCAACGTCTTCGACTCTAGGAATTCCCTCATCAGTTGATCTTCCGGTTCCTCTTCAAGTTACAGTGACTGAGTTTGCGTACGTTTGCGCTCGTGTTTGTCACTGAAAAGCGAACTAAATTCCAAACCATAGGGGCCCCAGTTCGGGAACCCAGCTGGCTGCCAGTACGGTTGCTTCCGGAGAACAACTTTCCACTTCCACCGCAGTTTCCATCTCGGGGGCCCAGAGGGCAGCCGCCAGTTCCAGCGAACAACTTTCCACTTTCACCACAGTTTCCACGTCTATTTAGTGCTGAAGTGTTCACCTCCACTTCTGGAACTTTCAAGACTACTTTCACTAGTTCTGTGCCCGTCTTGACTTCCACCATTACTGGTACTACGCCGGTGCCTACAAGTACAATTATCAAGGACCATCCCGCGAGAGCCAATCCGCGGCAGGCTTTATTGGAGGAATTGTAGCTGCGGCACTGATTGTACTGCTTGCAGGAGGAATATGTACGGTCTTGTTTATACGTCGTCGCCGCGGAAATTCCCGTCGCATAGACCTCGAAATCATGCCGCTGGAAGACCCCAGTACCGAAAAGAGGCGTATCATCCAACAGGACTTGGATGCTGGAACCAATGAACCCAATCTTAATCCCTTCCAAACCCCCTCAGAACGATCATTTTCTGGTATTCGCACAGAACGACAGATGAGACCTCAAACGGAAGTCGACGACGTTCGATCGCAGATGGCATCTTTACAGGATTCAAATGAAGAGATGAGGGCTACCATGAATAGGATGATGGTGCATGTGCGGCGTCTAGAAGCACAAATTGAGGCGGATATGGCAGAGGAAGGATCAGACGCACCGCCTCCAACATATGTATCAACGTAGAAAGATATTGGTGGTTAATAATAGGAACGCAAGGATGATCCAACGTTGGTCCGACGAACGGGGAGCGAGTAAGGAGATCAGAGGTCGTACTTGAATACCAGTAGTTTCCATTGAGCAGGACGTATGCCACGAAGTCAAAGGAAATCAAGCCGGAAGTTGGATAGATTGATCACCAGTGAGTTACCAGTGAGCGAGTTAGACGAGAACCGCGAAAGAAGGACATGATAGAACTTCCTAGTTGTGGCAAATTCAACAAAGTATGTAAGTCCCTGGTGGGCTTTATGAAGCCTATCAATCGACAGGTAAGAAAAGCTGAAGATAGTCGAATTTTCGTTGAACTCATTTAAATTCCATGATTCCAGATGAGTAGTAAAACGAAGAAAAAGAATGATAGAAAAATAGAAACCCAACTCGCGTAGTACTATGAGCGCTAGTTTATAGCTGCCGTCCCGCGCCAAACACGCGTGAATCTTTCTCTCCTACGCCTACGCTTCTGAATTGACGGTACCGACTGACAGTCGCCTTTAAAGTTGCTTCATCCTTGGCATATCGGTCTTCCCACTTTTTGAAAAATGATACGTATCTATTGGACTGTGAGTTAAGGGCCAACTGGAGGAATATCAAAGGAATATCGAATTAGAATCACTGGCCACATGAGTGCGTACTTAGTTTCTTCCAGCTGCTCTCAACTCTAAATCGATATTTCGATCATATCGCAGCCTTAACTCGCAGCCAAGTCCGCGAATTCATGTTCATGACTCCTCCGGCGAACGTGCCCAGGTCGAATACCGGCGACTTTTATGATAACCAGCTTGATATTATCCTAGTCTTGGTCAAATACTTGACACTTGGACTCATGAATTGAAGGGGTCATGGGGAGTTTCGTTTCAATCCTTCCAGGTCCAAAAAATGCTATAAAATTTATATCAAAAGACAGTCATATTCGCACTCCCGTGAAGTTCGTGTGATGATGAACGCGAAACGCATCAATCTTGAACAAGTCTTGGCTAGTATTGTGAAGCGGGAGTGGACGAGGTCGACTCAGAAAACGGGGATCAGGACTATTGGTATGTGGATAATTATCGAAGCGTTGGCGTTGCTCTTGGGTCTTTGGGACAATCTCCAGAAATATGTGCCGCCAAAGTACCGCCAGCTGAAGCCACTGGCAGATAACGTCGCAAAAACAGCGTTAAGCCCGCCCATTTATTCATCTAATTGGAAAATGATTCTTCTCCCAAATGTCGTTCTGGATCCCTGACTCGCGGGATTCAATTTGCGGCATTTCAAGACCGCCTTGACTCGTTCAACAGCAAAGCATGCTATTGATCACTACTCCTAGATCTCTTTATGGTAACCAGACCATGCTTGACAACCTATAAAGAGTCGAACGTTTTGCAGCTATTTCCCCAGGTCATTGAAGGTTCTCTTCTCTTACCCTAAACGTCTTCTACTTCCCTGCTTCTCCACCTCTCTCTTTCACTATGTTCGCTCGTCTTTCCTTGTTCGCCATGGTCGCTGCTCTCATGGGTATGGCTTCCAGTCTATCGATACTCATCACAGGCTAACCTAGATGACTCTTGTCTTAGGTACCCACGTCCTCGCTCTGAATTGTCAAGCGAACTACACCGTCGTCTCAGGCGATAACTGCGTTGCGATCGCAGCCAAGTTTAACGTAGGTTTTTTTTTCATTAGTTAGTTACATTGCTAACTTTTCTTCAATTTCAGGTATCGGACGCTACATTGCTCGCTGACAATTCGGTGCGAGTTCTTTTAACCGTCTCTAGTTAAAACAACCCACTGATCTCCGTTTCAATGCAGGCCGTGGATGCCAACTGCGACAATCTTTCCGTGGGGGAGAAGCTCTGTATCCCTTTCCCTCCTACAGGCTGCTCTGCTCAGCATACCGTTATTTCTGGCGACAACTGCGTGGCAATCGCTGCAGAGTTTGGCACAACATTCGCTGCTTTGGTGGCTGCAAACTCCGTAAGAGCATTTGTTTTCCTAATCCAGCTAGAACGCTCAAACTTTCTTCATTCAGGCTGTGAACGCGGAATGTAGTAACCTTAGCGTAGGCGAAGTGCTCTGCATCCCCTGCGCTACACAATATACCATCAGACCTGGTGATGTCTGCGATTCGATTGCCGCCCAGTTTGGCGTTACTGCCGCAGAATTGCAGGCTGCCAACGCCGCAGTCGACCCCCTTTGCGACAACTTGGCGGTTGGAGAGGTAAGTATCAGACCATGCTGATCAAACTGTTGTTGCTGATTGTTGACTGTGTGTGCAGGTTCTGTGTATTCCCAGCGAGGCCTAGGATCTAAGGAAGGAAAGTTAGACAAGAGGCGTGCAATAGTAGAATAAGTATGACACAATGGAAATAAAAGAGTCGGATTTCAATTGAACACTTTAAACGTATATTTGCATCTTCAGATCTAGTTCATACACTGTCATTCTATCTCCAGCGTACGAAAATACAAATATCCAACGTCGCTCGCCCCGCTGATGCCAGTCAACTGCCCTGCTCGAAATATAACGGAGTGAGCCAAATGCACTGAGGAATTTTTCGTTTCCGGCGAGGTTGGAAGGTGCCTGCGCAGGAGATCTAGAGGAGTCTCGACCCTCGAGTAATTCGCTGAACGTTGATTGATTCATACAATTCGCTCTGTATAGTTCATAGAGGCTACCCTCGTCTTGAAAAGCCATCTACGCAACTTATGCGCGCCTACAAAAGCCTAGAATAGCATTAAGAAGGTGAAAGGTGAAAGGTGAAAGGAAACCCGGGAATAACTCAACCATGATCCTGGACCTTTCTTCTCGACGGCGTCGACTGCTTCGAAAGACTCTTTGAAGGACCGAGAACCTGAAAAATGGCGTTCGATTGAGTAACCTTCGCAAAAGATAATGAAGCCAGCTTACCGCGATGTGCCTCCTTCCGTTGTGTGCTAAGGGTCTGAGCCAGCGCAATACTCTGAGTTCCCTCAATCTCCCATCTCAACGAGCCTCTCGTCTCTTCTCCAGCTCCTTCTTCCTCTGTTCAATCATATCGCGTCGCATACTTTCTTTCAGCTCCTGTACGCGTCGGCGGTGAATTTCTTCTGCTGTCAGTTCTGAGGATTCAGTATGACTTTGAGAATTGTGAGGAAGAGGAATCTGGGATCGTTCGGAAGCGATTTAAAATGAGACGGCTGCTCACTTTGTCTGTTACCATCACTTTTAATTGTACCCGCGTGTATTAGTCGCAAATTTGAGCTTGGAGATGACAAAACGGTAAATGGAAGGAAAGAGAACGAAGATATTAGCCCATGGCCAGTCATTTAAACAAGAGAAGGAAAGAGGAAAATTTAGGCGCCAAGCGCAACTTTCGGCGCTTCATCCCTCAACATTGAACAAATGCTCATCTAGTACACTTGGTCTACGTTGCACCTACTTGAGAAAATGACTAGTCCTCTTGACAGACTGAATCGGAAATACTTTTATTTGTGGAAGTCTTGGCTCTTTTCTCGTGGTTTTTGGTTTCAAATGCTAAACTGCTAGGCAAACGTCTTCTCGAGAAGCGAGTCTCCCGTGGCCTTCCTACTACCAAAATACCAAAATACATCTGATCTGGCTGAATAGTATCTGGAATCAGGATACCTAGTCTTCTTCTCTGTGAAGATGCTGAATACTGTTGATCAACTCATGATCCCAGTTGAAAGTTCTACCCCAGCAATGCGAGCACTTGTGCTGACGATTCAAAAAGCTATCATACGCTATCCACGAAATATATTCGAAGTTCGCGGCAGCAATATCTCAAGCTTGGTCGAATTCTCATTCGACCATCATGCTCTCAAGTGCTGTTGATCTATCTATTACCATGCCAGTCACCCGATGAATCATTGATTAATCATACTTAAGAGCAGTGGCCACAGTATGCTCTGAATTTACTTTCGTCTTTCAGATCATATCTATCGCCTGTTTTCACTGGACTCGAACCTCTACTTTTGCAGGCAGGATCCTGCCCATGCGTACTTCAACAGCTTCTGATAGTGGTTTGACTATTGTGGATTCCGCTTCGACCAGTGACGGTGGATCTGCTAATGCTATAGTTTCGATTGGGGATGGGAGTGTATTTCCTGCAGGCGTCTCTGATGGTGATGGGGTAACTAGTGATACTGTCACCTCAAGTACTCAAACGTAGGTTTGTTCTCCCCATCAAACATCACTATTGCCAATTGGATTCCTCATTTTCCACTGTTAGTAGCACTCCTCCAAGTTCTTTTACGACAGAGTCAGCTTCAGATGAAAATACAAGGTTCGGTCGATCATTTGCAGTCCTGTTTCTGTAAACGCATGTTCTTTTAGTAGTCTTCTCGATCCCACAGCAACATCAACCTCCGCTGGAAATACAAGGCATGTTTGTTTCAGTAATTACTAATTCATGTGCAGGAACATTTCTCATTGATTACACTTGTAGTGCCAGCTCTGGTATTATTACAACAAACTTCTCTTCCATTACAGGAACTTCATCTTCAACAGCAAATCCCAGGTTCGTTGCTCTGAGCAACTATATTATTGGGTTACATTCAACTGATTGTTTGAACCACTAGCTCTTCATTGTCAACTTCCACTCAAACTTCCCCATCACCTACTTCCATTGCTCCACAAAAGACAGTATCAGCTGCAGTTATTGGAGGAAGTGTAGCTGGATCATTGATTGCACTAATGGCAGCTGGAATATGTGTCCTACTCATCCTGCGCCGCCGTCGAAATCGACTCCATCAGACAAAAAACCAAATCACACCTTTAGTAGGAAACCCAACTGCCGGAGAGGCTATCATGTCGGAGAAGCATCGCATTGATTATGACCAGAATCATTCTTTGCAGCCAGTGCGACTTGGGCACCTCTCTCAATTTATTTCTCCTGTGCCTATACCTTCACTGGAATCATCTGGACAGAGTGGGCTGGAACAGCTAGAACTACCTGAAAGGAACAATGTTCAATCTCAGGTGGCATTGTTGCAGGACTCAAATGCAGAGATGAGGACTACAATTGTTCAGTTGATGGAACATATGCAGCATCTTGAAGCTCAGATGGAGTCAGGGGAGGCACCTCCAATGTATGTATAATACCCTCATAGACATTTAAAAAAATGCACCATCAGCAAAACCTGGGTGTACTGGACAGTGCTGGATAGCGCTATCCAGCACTCATAGCACCCATAGCACCCATAGCAAGGTCCCCATCTATCCAGAGCTATGGATCGCTATGGATTGCTATGAGCTGCTATGGGTTGCTACGGATTTCGCATTTCACGGCACATCATCACATCATCTGTCAGTCTTTCAATTCATTTTTTTTTGTTGTCTTTGGAATTGTTCACTTGCGGGACCAAATAATTATAATAAATCATATATATTGGATTAGTAGTACATAGTAGGATAGTCTACCAAAACAGAGCTACAGTAACTAGTATATAGCATGGATAAAGCTACAGTATAGTATGCAATGCTAAATTAGACATTGAATGGCTTGAATGAAACTCACCGAGAATGCCAAGACAAAGCGACTTAGAAACAACTTGGAAAAAAAAGAAATTTGGGAGGGAAGGAAGGGAGCTTGGGGAAGTTACGATGGCTCGTCGATGCTATATACTATCAATGGAAGAGAGTGACAGCTGTCAAAATGTTGACAGCTGGCTCGAGTATGCGGTGATCTCATAGCAGCTCATAGCAACTCATAGCAACTCATAGCATTTCATAGCACTATGGCTGCTATGACTTGCTATAGATTGCTATAGCTGCTATGACCTTCACCCAGGTTTTGCTGATGCAGTGTTGTGTCCTTGATTCCCTTCTCTCATTCTTGCTGGAACTTGAAAATAATCTGATAGTTGGAACCATGGAAAAGCTCCCAATCATTGCACTTCTGGCATCTGTTTCTTCATGTTGTTTTTCTTCCAGCCAACCAGTTTATGGAAAATTGCAATCTTTTGGTGGACTATGATGGCTTGAGGAGCAATAATTTGCTTTCACAAAGACAACTGAGTTGAAGGAAAGCCCTTTCCTCCCAGTTGGTCATACAATTGACCTTGATACATAGTCCTCTTGACAAGCTGAATTGAAATTACTTTTTATTTTTAGAAATCCTGGAGGCTGGCTCTTTTCTTGTGGTTGTTGAGTAATCATCAGCAAAACTTGGGTGTACTGGACAGAGCTGGATAGCTCTGTCCAGCACTCATAGCACTCATAGTATTCATAGCAAGGTCCCCATCTATCCAGAGCTATGGATTGCTTTAGGCTGCTATGAGCTGCTATGGATGTCAAAGGGCAATATAAATCTGCAAGCTCATAGCAACTCATAGCTACCCATAACAGTTCATAGCAGTTCATAGTTCTATGGCTGCTATGGCTTGCTATGGCTTGCTATGACAATTTTCCAGGTTTTGCTGATGATGTTTCAAATGTCAATCAGACAAGAAACAAAATCTTTTCAAGAAGTGAGTCTGTCATACTACCATGATATATCTGATCTTGCTGGCTAGTATCTATCTGGTTTTCTTCTCTTGTGAAGCTGCTGAGGAAGAGTAACCTGAGGGTAGTGCCCAAGTTGCACTAGTTGTAAAGAATGATTCTGGTCACAATCAATGCAATGCTTCTCTGGTATGCAAAGATCTCTGGCACTCGGGCTTCCTTCCAATGGTGTAATTTGGTAATTTGCATGGAATTGGCATCAGCACAGGATGAATAGAATAAAACTCCAGTTACCAACAGTGCAATCAATGACCTCCAATAACTGCCACTGATGCAGTCTTTTGTGGAGCAGTTGAAGTGGATGATGGGGTGCTTCAAGTCAAAGATGATGATGGGAAGGTAGTAGTTTGAACAATCAGTATATGTGGTCAAAGTGACAAACCTGAGCTTTATGATTGGAGTCAAGACATAGTTACTGCAATTGAAGAAGACCTGTACCTCCACTGGCAGAATTACCTGCACCCCCAATAGCATCTCCACTGTCAGCCAAAGTGGAAGCTCCAATTGTAACATCACCTACACCTCCAGAACCCTCATTAGCATCCTCAGTTACAAAACGACCTGCCCCCCCAGAACCCCATTAGTGTCTCCAATCATAAAACTGCTTTTGGAATATCAAAGGTAATTTTACTTGTTAGGATGAGAGATGTATTAGTATCAAGTCTCAGACGGTTACGATGGTAAACGACTATGTATTGGGAAATGTTAATCTACCTGTTAGGACGAGAGATGTATTAGTATCGAGTCTAGGTAGATTACTAGTTATCTGTAAGTATAATAAGCTGTAGAAGAGAACATACCTCAGACAGCTACAATGGTAAATGACTGAGGTATTGGTTGCCGAAGTTTGGTATATAGTTCATGTTCCAGCATTGGTAATGAATGTAACGGGAACCGGTACGGTCAGTGAGTACGTATAAGGAAATGAGGTTACTAAGAAAGGAAAGAAATATACTATACGGATTCATTGTTCTAACATTACTATCGCTCTATACATGGAACACTTTCTCGTAGTCTCCACTTGTTTGTATCACCACCCCATGCACTCCATATCTATCATCTCGCAGACTCCACTTAGTCTCTCGCCATATCCACTTACTATCTTGCAGTACCCACTTTACTGTATGCACAGTAGCCACTTGCCTGATATATTGTTTGTACATAGGACTGTATATAAGCCTAGGTACCACACCTTGTAATAACACCATTGTCCCCCATCAATATGTGTGATTGTTACCACTAAGTCCTGTGTGGACTTACTGCTGCTACTTCCTATTGAGGAATGAAACTCTAATAGGTTATGGGCCCCGGCCTTAACCATTGATGCATTATATTGCTGTAACTCTTGTTCATGCCACCCAGGCCAAATCCTCCACTGTTGGAATTTAGAAAATCTATTTTAAACTACAATTACAATGTACTTATGATTTTCTGATGTCACAGAAATATCCGCGCATATATTCACATAGTATCCACTTACTATATGTGATATTTATGACATATGCACTTTTATAGGTATAAATACTACTTGTAGATACACATGTATGGTACTCGTTTGCCTCCGGGCCCAAGAGAGGTCAAATGTTCAATAAATCCATTGCAGCTCTTTTTTATTTCCAATATCCACCTCTATGAACTTGACAGGAGATAAAAGCATCAGAACAAGCACCACCACCAGTAACTTGACAATGTTCCATAGCATTGGAACAAGCTAGCTCATCAAGTAGCAAAGCTGTAACACCACAGCAGAAACAAACAGCATTACCTCCCACAGATGACACTGTTCCTTGTAAAGGACACCCACATATCTTCAATGTCAACAAATTAATCAATAGGTACAAAAGCCAACTCACTGGAAGGTGGAGCCAGTGTGACAAACAACATTCTCCAAACCAATATGACATACCTTGGACAGGCAAACTAGGTAGTTTTGCGAGAGCTGTTGCAAAAGAACAGGAGGAAATTATCAGAACTCACTTACAGCACATTGCTGATGACAACAAAGATGACAACAAAGAAGAGGATACTGAAGCACCTATTGCTCAGCCTATTGCATCATCCTCGCAGCAGCACACTCCTGCTCCATCGTAATCACCTGCACCTAAATGTGAACCTTCTCCACCTACACCTCCACAACCATCTCCACAGGGCACCACACCCTAATTTCCATATTCAAATACAGAACCACCTTCTCCACACAGATCCCCATCACCATTGGATCCCAGATCACCAGGCACTTTAATTGCTGATTTCAATGACAACAATGATATGTCTAAAGCACTAAAAGCCTTTGATAAGGTTGCAACCTTAAAGTCAGATGGATCAAATTGGGACACAGGGAAAACTTGAGTGGAATTTGCAGCCAGATCCATTGGCTATCAAAAGTATTTGGAATGGAATCCACAGTTGACAGCTGATCCAGACGCAACGGAGAATGATAGGGAAAAGGATAACAACCTTTTGAATGCTATCATTGGCAGGTTATTGGATGGAATATTCCAAAGGTATAGGAACTACAACAACATGAAATGGTTGTGGGACAATCTAATTGCTGATTATGATTCTAAAAACACTCTTACTGAATCATTTTTGCAAAGGCAACTTCACACTATGCAATGCACTGAACCAGCCAAGGTCAATAAACATTTGGACAACATGATCAACATCCGTGACAACCTCATGACAAGAGGAATCAATATCAATGACAATATATTTGTCAACAGCATTATGTCCTCTGTCCCCAACACCTTCAAATCCACCATAAATGCGTTGGCAGTTTTCCCCGTGAAAGCAGAGAAGAAGCTCAATCCTGCTGAGCTCATCTCCACCATCCATGCAGAAGCAATGGTACACCAAATGCAACACAACAACAAGAAGGAATCAGCAAACTATGCCAGTAATAGTGGAAGAGGAGGTTTCCGAGGTTGTGGAAATTCCTTTAGAGGAAATTCCTGAGGCAGAGGCAAAGGCCAAGGAGGGGCGACAAGTCGCCAAGACTCTATCTGTTACAACTGTGGAGGAAAAGGACACTTTGGAAATCAATGTCCATCAGAGAAACACAGTCAAGCCAATGAGGCTAAGGAGACAAAACCTCCCAAGGAGCAGAAGAAGAAGAAGTCGGAGGGTAACTGGAGAGACAGGCTGAAGAACAACAAAGTGGCATCCTCATCCATGATCAAGGAAGTACCAGAGTCATCATGGGCAGCAATTGAAATTCCAGCTAAGCCTGGGAATCTTATTTTTGATTTTTCTGAAATAGCTGATAAATTTGAAACAGTGCAAAACATCAAAGTCAAAACTCCTCCACCTCTTACTCTCATAACTTCATCAGAGCTCAATGACCAGCATGATGAAGAGGAGAAAAAAGTATATGTCAACATTAATCTCTTTCCTTCCTTCAAATTCAAATATGACACTGAAGATGGAGTTGGAAAAATTGACCATGCTTTCACTGCAGCCCACAGTTATGGAGCAATTCTCTTTGACTCCGGATGCTCTACCCACATGGCACCACTCACCAACAAACTCAGAAATCAAAGGGAGATTCCAACATGAGTTATCCAGGCCACTAACATGGAAACTTTCACAGCAAACATCTCTGGCACACTTCATCTTGATCTCCCCACACACAGACAGGAAGTCCAAACATTGAAGCTCCATCATACCCTCTTATGTCCAGACACTCCCAACACACTCATATCACTGGGAAAACTTGATGATGATGGTTGTGCCATCCATACTGCTAATGGCAGAATGACAATCAAAGATTGCCAGGGGAAACTTGTTGGAGTTATCCCGAAGACTAATGGACTATACCAGATCCCATCATGGGAACACGCCTGTTCAACCAAGATTGGCAGATTGGTATCTCTTTACAAGGCACACTGCATCTTAGGTTGCCTCAATTATGCTTATGTGAAGCATATATTCTGAGACAACCAGGTTTGTGAAATGGACAAACCGGAATGCTGCGCTTGTATGCTTGGGAAAGCATCCAGGTACCCTATCACTCAGTTGCGATCATCTCCCCATGCTGAGAAATTTGGAGATATTTTCCACATGGATGTGTGGGGACCAGCCCAAGTCAGAACAGTAAACCATTGCATTTACACATTGACTCTAGTAGACAAAGCTACTGATTGGTTGGAGGAACCCCAAATGAAGTCAAAGGACAAGTCATTTGCACAGTATGTGGTTCTCCAAACAGGTCTCAAAACTCAATATGGCACAACTTTGAAAGTTCTCCACTTGGATCAGGAGAGATTTTCTCAGTAATGAATTCATGGCATATCTGGAATGTATTGGTACACAATGACATCTTATAGTACATGATACCCCGGAACACAATGGTATAGTGGAACGCACACATCAAACTTTGCTGAATACAGTTGAAGTCTTTTGATCTCATCAGGACTCCCGAAATGGCTTTGGGGATTCATAATGAAATATGCAGTATATTTTTGGAACAGGATGCCAAAGAAGGCCATCAGAATGGCTACACCCTACAAGAAATGGTTTGGTATTAAACTGGACATAACTAATCTTCATATCTTTGGCAGTATTGTTTATGTTAAACAAGAGAAGGAACCTGGCAAATTGGAACCACAGGCCCAGGAAGGATGCTGGATTGGACTCAAACCTGAATCAAATGGTCACTATATCTACTGGCCAACATGTCACACTGTCACAATGGAGAGGAACATAGCTTTCTCTGACAGGCAGATCCAACCTGTTGAAGGGGAGGATGGAAATTTGGGAAATTTAGAAACATCAGTCACCAAGTCAGAATAGCCTGTCATACCAGTTCCAGAAGAAATTGCCAAACCAGTTTCACCAGACAAAGTAACTGGCAAATGAGTCAGACAACCCACCAAGAAGATCAGGGATGTTATTGAAGGACTTGGAGAAGGAAGTGATGAGTTGCGAAATCTTACTGCATCTCTAGGTCAGGTAACATTAGAAATCAAATCTGATCCTTTATCTGTTGCAAAAGCTATGCAACAACCTGACAGCTCCAAATGGTACAATGCCATGAAGGACAAAATCTCCAGACTCCAGGAGCATGGAACATACACCATTGTCACTCCATCTCCAGATGCCAATATTCTCACATCCAAATGGGTCTATTGGATCAAGAAAGATGAACAAGGTCACATTACAGGACACCAAGCTTGTCTTGTTGTATGTGGATTTAATCAGATCCAGATGTTGATTACTTCCCAGATGAAACCTTCACATCTGTTGCAAAACTTGCATCAGCCCTAGCTGCTAGATTTATACATCAAAAAAGGGAGATCCTGCATTTTTCAGGATACATCAGAAAGCAGGATACTCCCTTCCCCTATAAAATACCCACAGGTGCAGGTTGAGCCCACCACACCTGGGCAGGAGCATATGGTCTCCTCACCATATGTTGTGTTGCCTCTGCCATCCACTCACTGCTACCTCCTACCTTCGCCCACTGTCCTGCCTTTTGCACTCGGGAATGCCTTGCTGATTACATCATCCATCTAGGCATCAATCTCCATCTCCACACACACTGGCCCCCGTACTCTTCCCTCAATGTCCTGCACACCATTTCCAACAGGGCCAACAGCCTTTGCTGTTCAGCTTGTCGTGATGCTGTGCATGGTCATTGTTGCAGACAGCAATCATGCTTAATTCTTAAAATGGGCTGAAAAATCTCGAAAAAATTGAAATCTACCAAAAAAAAAAAAGGAATGAAAACACCTATTGTACACAGTTATAAAATGTAACAGTCAACCACCCAACACAACAGTTTCCTCTGACTTCTCTGATGCAAACTCTGTCCCCACTGGAAACCAGTTGCTATTTATCATCATGTCATACTTCATACCCTTCTTCCTCTCCCTTGGCCATCTTTCCTCTCGAAGTCTGCTTCCTACATTCACCATTGCGATCATTGTTTCCCCTTCAAGCGACATGCAAAACAATGAATGCACAGAGTAGGGTGGAGGAGCCACAGCCTTGGTGTGCCACGCAATTCGGAATAAGTGAATGCATCACATTAGCCACGCAAGATGATTGTTTTGATTGAAGTGGCCATTCCAGCTGGTTGTGTGAACCTGTAGGAGAATGTGGATAAGCTATGCACTGTTGATGTTTATGCAGATTGCTCTTACACCTAGATCTCAGATATCAAACTTGTAGAGGTTAAGGCCTTTGGAGGCTCAGAGGACACTGCTGGAGAATGCCAGTGACTGTGAAAGAGCATTGGCAATTCCATTTGGTGTTGAGGGCCTTCAGATAGGTGAATAGCGAGTGGAGAATAAGGGAGTTGTTGGACTGTGTTTATGGAGACCTGGTGGAATTGACTTATTACATAGAGGCAAATGACAAGAAAAAAAGTACACACTCAGTGCCAAAAGAGCTACCTGGAAGACATGAAATGAGTAGTCTCCCGTAGACTTGCTCACTAGCCTCAACTCTGACCTCCTGCATAGCAGAGAGTATGCTAGATTCCTGCTCTTTGTTCAAACTAAATTTGTCTTGTATATTTGTCTTGTATACTCAATTTCATATGAGCATGATGGGTGGGTGTTTTGGGGTGAAAGGGCAGTGGCGGAGTCGAAGGTGAGAAGGGACTGGTAAACTTCGTGAGGGAAGGAGGATGAGATGCATGAGCATGGCGGTAAAGGCAGTAATAATAGAGCCACAAGAACCTTGTCATCCGGACCTTTAATGACATGTTCAAATTGGCACACATGCACATGTCAACTCAACACTGACCTTCATACAGGGTAAGCACGTAGCGGGGATGGCACAGCAAGCAGCTATGCCTCTTGCATGGTTTTGGATGGATGAGGGCGAAAAGGAATTGGTGAGCATAGTTACAGAAGGAGTAGGTGCATGAGAGTTGCCAGAGTAGGATCTCCAGGTCAAGCTGCCATGTGAGAAGTTGATGCTGCTAAATTGTCTCTGGTGTTTGGATCAGTGATGGTTCCATGATTATTCAAAGGTTTACATACTGTACCAGCAGGACTAGCAGAAAAAATTAAGTTGAGAGCATGCCAGGCTTGTATAGAGATTAGAGAATGTCTCCTGGAGGAATCAAATTTGAGAGAGAAAGTGGAGCTATAGCCAAGGAAGAAGTCAAAAACTTCGAAATAATAAAGAATGAAATGCATACGATGGGCCTAAGGAATTTTGAGTGAGTCTTGGATGGTAAATCATCCTGTTGGATGAACGTCGAGAGCAGAATTGAACCGTGAGATAGCAAAAGAATCATGCTCGGAAACGCGGTCTGTTGGCGCTTAACAGGCATTTCTTTCAAGCTCATTGTTTGAATCAATGGTCTCAAGCAGCAAGATGATACTGGATACCATCCGGATGCCTCAGGATTGCTTTAATACTTCTATATTAGTCTTTAACATACCAAACTCTCACTGAAAGCATGCAATAGCTTGATTGAACTCTATTATATTTCAATACTGTGCACTTACCATGATTGAGTTCACCATTCTAAATGATGAACTTGAGCCATTATTAATGATAGGAGTATCCCTAAGCCTGGTATATCCATATATATTAACATTACTTTCATTATATACTTGATCCAGTGAATTGTGGCGAGAGGCGTACTGATGAAGAAAGTATGTACAGAAAGATTAGAATTATTTAGTGCATATCAACATTACATTTTTCACTGATATAAAATATTGCCAGCATAATTTTGCGATGGCCCTAGATTGAGTTTAGGTATCGTATCAAGGAAGATCCTACAGTTTGAGAGGCAACCGTCGCCTCTGAATGAATACACATCCCAAATACTTTTCAACATTTGTGGTGATGTCAGTATCAAGGACATTGACACAATGGCAGACTTATTCAAAGTCTGTATATTGTGAAAATTACATTTAATTTACTTGAAATAATGCATTCTGACAGTTTCATGTCCTTCTGAGCATTCATGCTTGCTGGAGTGACCATCGACATTGGGCCTTCAGATGTCTGGAGGAAGTATCGGATACTCCATGGACTTTGAAGCACCCATTTCACCTGACTTTCTCCAAATCCCATGGTTGCAATTCAACCAACTTCTCTTTCCTCAACCTCCAAGCTCACAAAATCTTTTCAGGTGAGTTTGAATTCTACACCTTCTTGGTTTACCAACTAACTCTGCTGTGGATTTGACTGGTAGGATACGACAACAGGCACCACTGCTTGGAAAGCAGTGACAACTTGCAGTATGTCAAATTACATTCCTCACTAGTCCTTTCTTGTCAAAATGATATCTTTAAGATTGCACAGTCTCCAACTCTTGTGCCCCCGCTATCACTTCTTACGCTGATCTGGCTCCAGAGTCCGGAATTGGTCATCATCCATACTCATCTATTGAATGTGCAAGAGTCTACTAATGGAGTCACCCTCATACTTGGAATGTCCATGGGATGAACTTATGGAAGATTTGCATTAGAGCTGCTGTCTACCAAATCCCAGTATGGCCAATGCTTCAAGACTAGGGCTCTTCACCGTACGTACCGTATACGGCACGGAGAAATTTTCCGTATTTACGGACCAAATTTCTTGCCACGGTACGGTACGGGAAAAATACGGCCGTATACGGAATACGGACGGTACTTTTAGGTCACGTGATCTCAAGCACTCATCTGCAACGAAGACACTGTGCAAAGTATTTATTTTGCATGTATCAAAGGTTTTAAGTGTTTAATACTTACTAGTAAGTGCTATAGTGACCAAGAACCATGAATAAGAGTCACGATATGCGCGTGTGATAGTATGTGACATGAAGTGACCAGCGTAACACACATCTAGGACACCCCAAATAATAGTAGAAGTATTAAGGAGTGTTTATTTAGTAATATTCAAGCAATTTTAATCCTATTAAATTGCTCTCTATAGTAGGAGAGCTCCGGAAATCACACATTCCTTGTAAGTACCGTATACGCCGTATTACGCCGTAACGGTACGGTTAAATACGGGACTCTTGAAGGGCTTACGGTACGGTACGGTTGGACACCGTACCGTCCGTACACCGTATGCTACGGATACGGTGAAGAGCCCTATTCAAGACAACCTTGGATCTAAACACAATTTATTATTTGAATCCACAGTTCCAATGACAATGCCTGATCCCAAAGGAGAGGAGTCTTCACTGCTTCCTGCTGGCACAAAGGGGAGAAAGAAGGTGCAATCATTCATGTTCTTGGAACTGCACTAACTCTACTTGTTGTTTGCAGGTGCATCTACCTTTGTATTTACGCATCATTGCCAATTCCATTATGCTTGACAAGTACTCAATAAATGTCTGAGAAGAGTCATTTAATGGGTAGTACACTTAAGACGGTATGTGTTCCTTATTATGCTATCCTTGGTAGCTGATTGACTGACCATCAGGAAAAATGGTCTGGGCCCAGGGCTGACTTTAGGTTGACCCACAATGACCTAAAGAGACTTAAGGGAACCTAAGGATACCTAGGTCTCCTAGGCCACCTAGGTTGCCTAGACTGCCTCAGTTTCTTTGAGGTCACCTAGGTTGCCTAGGATTTAGGGATAAACCTTAGGAATTTGAGGCAACCTGAGGGAACCTGAGTAAATCTGAGTAAGCCTGAGCTAACCTGAGGAACCTGAAGAAACCTGAGGAAGCCTAAGGTAGCCTGGGGTAGCCTGGAAGACCCAAGGTGACCAAGGTGACCAGGGCTACCAGGGTAGCCTAGGTTCCCTAGGTCATCATAGGTTTAACCCCTTTTTGCTGATGAGGATGACCCCAGGTCACTTAGGCAGCCTAGGCCACCTAGGAATAATGCAAAAACTTTGGACACCTCAGGTATCCTAGGCCTCCTAGGCCTCCTAAGCCTCCTAAGCCTCCTAGGAGTTTTGGGGGCCATCCAGGGCTGTCCTGGGCTGTCCTGAGGCATCCTGGGGCAACCTGAGGCAACCTGAGGATACCCTCAGAATTCCTAGGAGGCTTAGGAGGCTTAGGAGGCCTAGGAGGCCTAGGATGCCTGAGGTGTCCAAAGTTTTTGCATTATTCCGAGGTGGCCTAGGCTGCCTAGGTGACCTGGGATCATCCTGGGCCCAGACCATTTTTCCTGATGACTCCAATGCTTGTATTCAAGCATCAACCATTGCCGATTCTGTTACGCTTGACAAGAGCTCAACAAATGTCCAAGAAGGGCCATTCAATGGGTGGTACACTGAAGGGTGTACATGCTCATCTTGCAGTAGCATCTGATTCTATTTATATGGGTAATACACTGAGCGGATGGTACATGTTCATTATCATACTGTATAGTTCACAGCTGACCTTCAAATTCAACTGTCTCGCATCTCCCAATATCATTATCACTTCAAGTTATATTTCATTGCTCAGGTATATGTCACTTTGTTGTTCATAGTGTGATACTGATGGAAGAGGGCAGGTTGAGGGGCCAAGGAGCATGAGCATAATGGGAGGGGGATTTGGAGCATGGCGCAGTGTGTTGGTGGAGGGAGAAAGGAATATATTCTTATCCGTATCCATAAATCATTTCTGTTGCATTGGGTACACCAATACAATTCTTTTTTATTCTTTTCTTGTTTTTTTCCCTGATTTTTCCGATTTTTATGCTCTGATTTAGAGAGTTGCTGCCAAATTGTTATTCACACAACACCAGCAGACTGGCAATTTATGGTGAGGCACGCAATGTGCATATTAGGTGGTTGCGCTCGTTGTGGGGAACAGTGCAGGCTACAGTCAAGATGACACATCGGGAGGTGACACATTGGGAGGCAACGCAGCTGTGGAGCCAGTGGGAGCAATATGGATGAAGCAGGGCAGATCATACCTGACAATGACCAATTGATTAATATCATTTGGCGCATTGCAATTGGGTTCTGTGGTGGTACAATGATAAGCTCAACCAGAGCTCACTGTCAAGCATACATAGGGGTGCCAATGTCCCTGCCCAGGTATAGTAGAACCAACCCAGGCCATCCCACCCCAAATGGTGGTATAGTAGAGGAAGGGGAGGTATCCCATTTTGATGTATCAGCCTAAATGCAGAAACTCCCTTGTCTGATACATCAAAGTAGCAGCTAAAGGTGTAGCATTGGAGCTGAAAAGAGCATGATTATTCACCAGATGGACATGAAATCTGCTTATCTTTATGGGAAATTGGATGACAATGAGTGCATCTATATGAAGGAACCTCCAGGCATTCATATAGGGGTAAAACCAGGTCAAACCTTACAGCTTAAACTCACACTTTATGGACTTAAACAAGCTGGTTGACAATGGTACATGCGATTCAGGGAAATCATGACCCAACTGGGGTTTAAACAGTCTGATTTTGATCATGCTGTTTTTTATTGCACTGATCCCTTCACCATCATTTTCATACATGTTGACAACATGACATTGGTTACCAAAACCCTGGCCATCATGGAGAAGCTGAAGAAAGATATTGGGGCTATAATCAAAGTTGTTGATTCTGGAGAAATCCATTGGCTACTTGGGATTGAGATCCAAAGATCTCTCCATAACAGGACAATTCACTTATCCCAGCAGTCATACATTGATGCCATACTCTCTTGCTATGGATTCTTGGATATAAAGCCACTCTCTATTCCCTTCAATCCCCACATTCACCTCACCAAAGACCAGTCACCCAAATTGGTCGAGGAAATCACTTTCATGTGTGACAAACCCTACAGAGAGGCCCTTGGTGCTCTCCAATACTTATCCGTCACTACAAGACCTGACATCACCTATGCGGTCTCTATCCTTGCTTGCTTTTCACAAAACCCTGGCATCACTCATTGGAATGGTGTACGCCATGCTGACACCTATCTCAAATACACCCAGGACTTTTGGCTCAGTACAAGCAACCAGGAAACAGTTGAAGGCTACACGGATGCCAATGGTATGTCCCAAGAGGACCAACATGCCATTTCTGGGTACATTTTTATGTTGAATGGTAGAGCAGTATCTTGGTTGTTGAAATGACAGGATACCATTTCTTTATCCACCACGGAAGCTGAGTACATTGCTTTGACCCATGCAGCAAAGGAAGCGATCTGGCTTAGGAACCTTTTATTGGAAATCTTTGGTCCCATTACTCATGCAATCTCTATCAAATCAGACAACCAGTCACCCATCGTGTTGGCAAAGGTTGATTGTTTTCATGCCAGGACTAAACACATTGATATCCGATACCACTTCATCCACTACGTCATCAAGGAAGGTAAAATTCATCTTACTTACTGCCCTACCAAAAACATGACAGCAGACATCTTCACCAAAGCCTTACCTTCAATGAAAGCCAAACACTTCACAGCATCCATGGGATTAGCAAAGGTTTGAAGGGGAATGTTGGAATATCAAAGGTAATTTTACTATTGCTCTATACATGGAGCACTTTCTTGTAGTCTCCACTTGTTTGTATCACCACCCCATGCACTCCATATCTATCATCTCACAGAATCCACTTAGTCTCTCAATGTATCCACTTACTATCTCGCAGTACCCACTTTACCGTATGCACAGTAGCCACAGACATTCACACAGTAGCCACAGACATTCACACAGTAGCCACAGACATTCACACAGTAGCCACTTGCCCAATATATCATTTGTACATAGGACTGTATATAAGCCCAGGTACCACACCTTGTAATAACACCATTGTCCCCCATCAATCTGTGTGATCATTACCACTAAGTCCTGTGTGGACTTACTGCTGCTACTTCCTATTTAGGAAAAAAACTCTAATAACTGCCTGCACCAGTATACTAGGACATCTATAGCACTGTGCCTATACCTATACCAGAATCATCTAGACATTGGTCAGAACAGCTAGAATCTCCTGAAGGGAATGATCTTCAAGCTCATGTGGCATCACTGCAGGACTCAAATGCAGAGATGAGGACTACAACTTGAATTCATCAGCAAAACCTGTGTGTACTGCACAGAGCTGGACAGTTCTGTGCAGCACTCATAGCACTCATAGGAACCATAGCAAGGTCCCCCTCTGTTCAGAACTATGGACTGCTATGGGTTGCTATAGACTGCTATGGACTGAATGGCATGTCTTTTGACATGGGAAGCTCTGAACAATACCAAATTTATTAATATATATTACCTGTTGTGGTTGCTACAACAATCAAATGGAGCTCAAAGAACGCTGGAGAAAAGGAAAGACCATCATTTATTGATACTACAGTGCTACAGGTGACTGTAAATACTTCAATAACTACTTTTCACAACCACCAATAAACATATTATTACAATAACTCACATATAAGTCTGCCAATGAATAAGTTAGAACTGAAGACCAATGTCAAATAGTAAGAACTTACAGTGGGAACTTGAAAGAACATTGCAACAAGTCAGAATCAATGTAGAAGTGGGAGGCTGTGAGTGGGGAGAGAAGTCAAAGTTGCAGTTGCTGTGATGTGCTGATTTTAAAGGGAGCAGTGAACCCTGAACATATCTATAGGGATGGATGACAGCTGTCAAGATGCTGACAGCTGGCTTAAGCATTTGGTAATCTCATAGGAAGCCATAGCATTTCATAGCACTATGGCTGCTATGGCCTGCTATGGCTTGCTATAGCTTCTATGACCATTACCCAGGTTTTGCTGATATTGTTTGGTTGATGGTAATGAGCTGGTTAACAGCACAAGTGGTGTAGAGCAATCTACACTAAAAGACCAGAACACAGGTGGTTTAGCTATCAATTTAAATAGTGAGGGTGCATTGTCAAAGGTTCTGCAAAGAAAAACTCTCTGTTTCTAGAAGTAACTGGTGTTTCTCGAAGTGATGCATGTAGATGATAGAAGGATAGGCTTTCCCTTTTTCTAATCAATCTATATGGATTCAGGGTAATGATAGGGGCAACAAATAATAGTAACAACAAAAAGAACCACCAACAATATGGCTTGGTTCAACAAAGTGATTCCCAACAGTAGGGAAAAACCACTCAGGACCACAGACAGCATGCTTCCAGTACACCTGAGCTCACTTGCAACAGGTGGTCATTTCTCAGTGGTCACACTAGACTCCTCAAAACTAAACAATAATTTGACTCAGTTTAAGGCAGTTTTCACAGTTGCAAAGATTATAGATCTCTGGCACTGGGTGCAATAAAACAACTCACTTCCATACCACACAAAGTATTACTTCTGGCTCACGAGTCACAAGGGAGTGGTATCTTTCCTGTCTCAGCCATAGCTATGTCAACAAGGATTCCCACTGCAACAAATGAGGTCCAAAGGTAACTTGATTTGCAAAGAGAATATAGCTAGGTCTTTATACTACACTCAGCCAGCTGCTGGTTAAATAATAAAGTGTTTTGAGAACTAGGAGAAAGGTACAACTTGTTTTCTGGAAAAGGAGAAATTATAAGAAAATAGTCCATGTATGCATATCTGTAACCCTAATGTCCTTCAGTTTGCTTCTTATGGGTATGGTACCCTATTTGTTTCTGGGTTAAGCTGCTTTAGTCCTTTCAAGAGCAACATGTACTGCTATACAGCTGATGCATGCCTGGCACCATGCTCACTAATCCCCATCATAACTCTGTTTCTCATCATATACCTTTATATTTCTCCTTCCTTCCTTGTTATTCATGTTCTACTTCATCATAGCTTTCCAATCATACCTATCATATATATTTACAAAGTATATTTGTGTGGGAAAACACCAATTAGTGTTTGGTGTCTTTCTCCTGGCACATACTTCCCTCCTATTATGTGTTGTTCTCTGCCCTTCAGAAGACATGCATTCTATCCAAGACTTGGTATATGTCACCTCAAAGGCCTATTTATGCTTTCTTGGGCTTGTCAGTTATTTCCCTCTTGTTTTGTGTTTCTTCAGCATATGCCATTAGCCATTTCTTGGCACCAAACAAAGTTGTTAGCGCTTCCCCAGTATCAAGCCATGAGGGAACCGGTTATCATAACAATCCTGGCATCAGCCCACTTGAATCGGTTCTGTCCCATTTTGCAAAGTCCATATGCTTTTCACAAATCCCTGAGTTACTTGTCTTAAGAGTATATCCTTGTGGGCATGAGTCTATGTGGGCCATCTGTCTCTTTTAAATGGGTGCTGATGTTGACATGCCAGTGGAACTCTCTGCTACCAGACTATGGTTTCCTACAGACTACTTAGAGCTGATATCCAACTTGATACTGTGGCTTTGTTGGTCCCAGTACTTCCACACTTATTAGACTTGTTACAGCTTGGGCTCACTATAGCTCTCTTATACCATTTCTAGAAGTGAACTTGTCAAGAATTGCATTCTTGAGGTCTTGCCAAAAAATTGGCATATTAACAGAACATATGCAACATCTTGAAGCTCAGATGGAGTAAGTAGAGGCACCTCCAATATATATACTATCATATACATTAGAACAAATGCATGGTGTCATGTCCTTGTTTCTGTTTCCCTTCTCTTGTTCTTGCTGGAATGTAATCTGATATAGGGAACATAGTTGGAACCATGAAAAAGCACCCAGTTATGCTTCAGATCTGGTGCCTGTTTTTTTCTTGTTCTTGTTCTTTCAGCAATCAGCCAGCAATCAGGTTATAGAAAGTAGTTAATTTTTTGGCAGACTATGATACCTGCTCTCACAAATTCCTTATGGGAGAACTGGGTTTGAAGTAAGCCTCTACTGCATAGTGCATTGCCTAATTGGTTTGTCACTCTGTGCAGTATATATTGGGTTATGATTCTTCAAACAACTAGCCCCTCATTGTCAACTTCCACTCAAAGTCCTCCAACATCTACTTCCACTGCACCACCAAACACTGCATCAATGGCTGTTATTGGAGGAAGTGTAGCTGGGTCATTGATTATGATACTAGGGGCTAGAATATGCATTTTATTTATTATACAGCATTATAGACATGCTTAGCATTAACTCCATGCAGAATGCTGACAAGCCATACCTTTAGAAGGAGGCCTATTCATGTCAGAGAAGATTTGCATCAACTATGGCCAGTCTCACTCATTGCAGGCAATGGGACTTGGACCTCACCCTCAGGTTATTCTTCCTTTTGCTATAACTTCAATGGAATCAGGACATTGCACAGAGCAGCTAGAAATGGGAAGGAATGGTCAACATCAGCAAAACCTGTATTTTTGCTGGAGAAAACCCATTCATTTGGGACATCTCTGGAGGAAGGTACCCTATTTCAGAGACCTCTGGAGATCTCTGGAGAAAATTGACAGTTTTTTTGACAGCTGTCAAGCTCCAGAGATCTCTGGAGACCTCCAGCAAAAACACAGGTTTTGCTGATGAATCTTAGCCTCAGGTAGCTAGGGATGCCCACTGTACGTTACGGGTACGGCCGTAGCCTATGGGATCCGCTACGGTACGTTTGAGGCCGTATCCCTGCCGTAGGACTGCTGCTCGAAGGTCCAACGGAACATACAGAATACGGTACGGGTACTACGGGCGTAGCACGGCCGTATTATCCATACAGGGTCAAATAAATGGCTTACGAGAGGCGCTAATTTTATTTAATGATTTTCTCCACCAGGACCACCACTCATCGCGTACTTTGGTATATTACAGCTTGAAGGTAGCTTTCTTCCCAGGACAACAGACATTAACTCAATTTATGATAATTAATTAATAAATAATGAGTTCTATCACTTCAGTTAAGCAATAACTAATAATTGTCACAAAATTGTGTGTCCCACTTGCTCCGGCTGACCCTATGTGGCTACCAGCATGTGGCGAAGTACACTGAATTTACAAAAGACCGTGACTTCCCGTACACGGCCGTAACGGATATCTCAATACGGAATGTACGGGTGAGTATCCGTCCCGTACCCGTGCCGTAGCATGAGTTCCAGATTGCTCGACGGTACGGGTCCATATCCGTAACGGTAACCCGTACTCACCGTACTACGGGAACGGTGGGCATCCCTACAGGTAGCATTGTTGCTGGACTTCAATGCTGAGATCATCAGCAAAACCTGGATGTACTGGACAGAGCTATCCAGCTCTGTTCAGTGCTTGTAACACTCATAGCACTCATAGCAAGGTCCCTATCTATCCGGAGCTATGGATTGCTATGGGCTGCTATGAGCTGCTATGGATGTCAAAGAACAACATAAATCTGCATGCTCATAGGAGCTCATAGCTACCCATAGCAGTTCATAGCATTTCATAGTTCTCAGTATGGCTGCTATGGCTGCTATGGCTTACTATGACTTGCTATGACAACTATAGCAGTTATCCAGGTTTTGCTGATGATGAAGAGTGCAATTGTTCAGTTGATGGAGCATATGTAGTATCTTGAGACTCAGCTAGAGTCAAGGGAGGTGACAGGTATGTCACCTCCAATGCACACCCTCATATTCATTAGACCAAATACATCCTTCCCTTCCTCCTTGATGAAGATGTCTATCCTGGTGAGGCAGGATCAGTTAAAATCCAAAGATGCAAAGAAAAAAAAGAAAAAAAAGAATATGTGGGAAGTAGAACTATTATTGACGCAACAGGCTTGAGCTGAGGCTGGTCTGATCCAAAAGATAATCAACTGGAATGGTGCATGTTCACCCAAATCTGAAAGGCTTTCCCAATGCTATTCCGGGTCTTTACGCACTCAAGAAGAATTTTATTATCGCGGCATTATCCAATATGAACGTGCGCCTTCTTGTAGATATGGTCGGTTTCAAGCTCGCTTGCACTTACAGTAGGGTTAGTATTCACCTCAGACAAAACACACTAATCTGCCCTGGGACGTTGTATTCTCAAGTTCACTCTTTAGTTTGTACCAAGCCGTGTGTATAATTCCTTTTAGAATTTTCTCGCTGTTGTTCATTTAATGACCTTTAGAAATCCGATCACCTACCAAGGCGCTCTCGCTAGCCTATCGCTCGCCGAAACACTTCACAAAGCTGCTATGATCGCTTCGCATGCATGGGACCTTCGCGTTGCGGCAAAGGTTGGTCTGAAACGGTCAGCTCATTAAGCGAGATTTGCCTAAGCTGGATGAGCGCTTCAAGTCCAGGAGCTCGGATCCCGATATTCGACACTTCAAGAATGGTATTTCCTTCGTCTCGCAACGGACTGACGCGGAACACAAAGCAGTGCCAAAGGTCTTCATTGGGCTGATTGCTGGCACGGTCTCAGACCAAGTGCTGATTTGTGTTCGAGCTGCGTTGAGGACAGTCCTCAACGTCAAGCTTAGCTCACTCACCGTAGTAGCTTGCAGGCAAGTCTGCAACTACATATTATCATGATTCCTCCCATTGAGGCCACCAATATTAGGCTTCGCGAACGTTCCCAGGTCAAATACTGGCGACTTTGATGATAGCCTGCTTGATATCATCGTCCTGGGGGACACTTTGACTCATAAATTGAATAGGTCATGGGGACGTTCCATCTGAGTCATTTTCAATTCTTCCAGATCCAGAAAATGCTCTATAGAAAATGTATACCAAGAGGTAGTCATATTCGAACTCCCGTGAAGTTCGTGTGATGATGAACGCAAAATGCATCAGTCTTGGACAAGTCATGGCTATTGTGAAGCGGGAGTGGACGAGGTCGACTCAGAAAGCGGGGATTAGGACTATTGGTATGTGGATAATTATCGAGTTATCGTTGCTCTTTGGTCTTTGAGACAATCTCCAGAAATATGTGCCGCCAAAGTACCGCCAGCTGAAGCCATTGACAGTTAATGTCGCAAAAGCGGGGATAAGCGCGCCCATTTATTCATCTAATTGGGAAATGATTCTTCTCCCAAATGTCGTTCTAGATCCCTGACTCGCGCGGGACTCAATTTGCGGCATCTCAAGACCGCCTTGACTCGTTCAACAGCAAAGCATGCTATTGATCACTACTCCTAGATCTCTTTATGGTAACCAGACCATGCTTGAAAACCTATAAAGAGTGGAACGTTTTGCAGCTATTTCCCCAGGTCATTGAAGGTTCTCTTCTCTTACCCTAAACGTCTTCTACTTCCCTGCTTCTCCACCTCTCTCTTTCACTATGTTCGCTCGTCTTTCCTTGTTCGCCATGGTTGCTGCTCTCATGGGTATGGCTTCAAGTCTGTCGATACTCATCAGAGGCTAACCTGGATGACTTTTGTCTTAGGTACCCGCGTCCTCGCTCTGAATTGTCAAGCGAACTACACCGTCGTCGCAGGCGATAACTGCGTTGCGATCGCAGCCAAGTTTAACGTAGGTTTTTTTCTTTCAGTAGTTAGTTAAATTGCTAACTTTTCTTCAATTCCAGGTATCGGACGCTACACTGCTCGCTGACAATTCGGTGCGAGTTTTTTTTAACCGTCTCTAGTTAAAACAACACACTGATCCCTGTTTCAGGCCGTGGATACCAACTGCGACAATCTTTCCGTGGGAGAGAAGCTCTGCATCCCTTTCCCTCCAACAGGCTGCTCTGCCCAGCATACCGTTATTTCTGGCGACAACTGCGTGGCAATCGCTGCAGAGTTTGGCACAACATTTGCTGCTTTGGTGGCTGCAAACTCCGTAAGAGTGTTTGTTTTCCTAATCCAGCTAGAACGCTCAAACTTTCTTCTTCATTCAGGCTGTGAACGCGGAATGTAGTAACCTTAGCGTAGGCGAAGTGCTCTGCATCCCCTGCGCTACACAATATACCATCAGACCTGGTGATGTCTGCGATTCGATTGCCGCCCAGTTTGGCGTTACTGCCGCAGAATTGCAGGCTGCGAATGCTGCAGTCGACCCTCTTTGCGACAACTTGGGCGTTGGAGAGGTAAGTATTAGATCATGCTGATCAGACTGCTGTTGCTGATCGTTGACTGTGTGTGCAGGTTCTGTGTATTCCCAGCGAGGCCTAGGATCGAAGGAGGGAAAGTTAGACAAGAGGGGTGCAAGAGTAGAATAAGTATAACACAATGGAAATAAAAGAGTCGGATTTCACTTGAACACTTCAAACTGCCTGGTACAAAGTCAAAGAACAGCGTATATTTGCATCCTCAGAGTTTGTACACTGACATTGCCTCCACTAATCCTCTCCTGTGTGCGAAAATACAAATCTCCCCAAACGCTCGCCTCCGACTACCTTCAGCCTGTTTCCGCGTTCACGCTAATGCCCGCCAAGCCCTCTGACCTACTTGAAGTATAACATAGTGAGCCAAATGTACCGAGGAATTCGTTTCCCGTGAGGGAGGCTGTAAGGTCCAGAAGGTCCACGCGCATCTAGAGGAGGCTCGACCCCCGAGTGTTTCGCTGCAGCGAACCTATGTATCACCCAGCTTTAATTCATACAATTCAATTCCTATAATTCATACAGGCCTACCCACGTCTTGAAAAGCCCGGAGATTTGGAAATCAAATGAATGCCCGCGCCCTTGGAGAGCCTGCACAATTTACGTGCGCCCACGAAAGCCTAGAAGTGTGGCGTTAAGAAGGAGAAAGATGGAAGGGAATCCGGGAATAACTCAACGGTGATCCTGCACTTTTCTTCTCAACGGCTGCTCGAAAGACTCTTTGAAGGAGCGGGAGCCTAGAATACCATTCGATTGAGTAACGTTGGTGAAAGATAATGAAGCCAACTGACCGCGATATGCCTCCTTCCGTGGTATGCTAAGAGTCTGAGCCAGCGCAATACTCTCAGTTTTTGCTCCGCCCTCAATCTCCCATCTCCACGAGCCCCGAACCTTCTCCAATTCCTTCTTCCTCTGTTCAATCATATCGCGTCGCATACTCTCCTTCAATGCCCGTACGCGTTGACGGTGAATTTCTTCTGCTGTTGGTTCTGGAGATTCGGTATGACTCTGAGAATTGTGAGGAAGAGGAATCTGGGATCGTTCGGCTTCGAACTCGGTTATGCGCGTAGTTTTTGTTACTGCAGGCGGCTTGCGGTCGTTTCTATGATGTCGTTCTTCCATGTGCAGTGTAAATTGATCAGTCAGGAAGCGGTTTAAAACAAGAACAACTACTCACTTCGTTTGTTGCCCTCACTTTTAATTGTACTCGCGTGTATCAATCGGAACGTTGATTTGGGGGATGACCGAGCGGTAAATGGAAGAAAAGAGAACATAGATATTAGCCCAGACATTCAGAACGTAACAATGGTTAGTGAAGGAACGAAATTTTAGGCGCCAGCCGGGGCGCCAATTCCTGGCGCTTGCGACTGACACTGGGCTGGGTCCAAATTTTGGCGGTTGCAAAAGATAATACAAAACGGCTTGTAATTGATATAGTTTTGGCGCCAGATTTAGTCCATTTGATAAACCATATTTGGCTAATCCAAAACTTTATGCGAAAGACATTCTTTTGCCCCAGATAAATACAAGGCAAGCTAATGTCTTTCGCAGCTGTAAAATAGTAGTCATGGTGATTTGTATTAGTTGCTAGGCCTACCATTTTGCAGCTGCGAAAGATGTTAGCTTGCATTGTATTTTTCTGGGGCAAAAGATTGTCTTTCGCATGAAGTTTTGGAGTAGCTAAATATGGTTTATCAAATTCACTAATCCGGCGCCAAATCTAATCAATTACAAGCCATTTCGCATTATATTTTGCAACGCCAAAATTTGGACCCAGCCCAGTGTGAACGATTTCCTCCCTCCCGCGCATTGCTCGTCCAATCGACCTCTAAATCACTTTTTATTTGTGGAAATCCTAGCTCTTTTCTAGTGGTTGTTGAGCAGCGTTTCAAATGCTAATCAGACAACGAGAAGTGAGTCTCCTGTTGTCATACTAGTAACTACTATGATATATCTGATCTTGCTGAATGACTATTAGTATCCGGAATCAGGATACTCCTCTTCTTCTCCCGCGATCCATGATCCCAGTTCTACCACTCAAAAAGCTATCATACGCTATCGCACGGAATAATATTCGAAGCTCATGACCGCAATATATCAAGCTTTTGCATTCTCGAATGAGAATTCGACCATCACATTCTCAAGTGCTACTAAGATCTATTACCATGCAGTGACCAGCTGATGAGGCATTGATGAATCGTACCTAATAGCGTAGGCTCTGAATTTACTTCAGACTATCGTTTCGTCAGATCCTGTTTTCACTCCACTCAAAGCTCTTTTTTTGCAGGCAAGATCCTGCCCATGTCTACTCCGACAATTTCTGCTAGAGGTGTTACTGCTGTGGCTTCCGCTTCAGCTGGGAGTTCTGGAGGTGCCACTGCTGTAGCTGAGAATGGGGGTCATGGACATGCTACTGCTGTAGCTGCGGCTGGTGGTTCTGGAGCTGTAGCCACCGCAGGTGTCTCTGATGGCAAAGGCTCTGTTAACGGAGTCACTAGTGATACTATCTCTCTAGCAACAGACTAGCACCTCGAGTACCGCAAGCTCTCAAACTAGGTTTGTTTTCCTCACACATCACCATCGGATTCCTCATCTTCAGCTGTTAGTAGTATTCCAAGCTCTTCTACGACGGACTCAGCTTCAGATGAAAATACAAGGTTCGATCAATCATTTGCAGTGTCATTGCTCTAACCATATGTTCTTTTAGTAGCCTTCTCAACCCCACATTAGCATCAACTTTCGCTGGAAATACAAGGCATGTTTCTTTCAATAATTGGTGTACAGGACTGTTTCTCATCAATTGCAATCATAATGCCGGCTCTAGTACTACTAGTGTAAACTCCATGGTAGTGACTCCATTTTCAACAGTAAAATCCAGGTTTGTCGCTCTGAGCAGATATATTATTGGGTTAGATTCGACTGATTGTTCGAAGTACTAGCTCCCCATCATCTACTTCCACTGCTCCAAAAAGGACTGCATCAGCGGCAGTTATCGGAGGAAGTGTAGTCGGGTCGTTGATTGCACTACTGGCAATTGGAACTATTTATTATATTCATCCTGCGCCGCCGCCGTCGACGTCGACTACATGTAAAAAGCCAAATCACACCTTTGGAAGGAAGCCCAAGTGCGGAAGGTCTTCTCATATCGGAGAAGCATCGCATGCATTATCATTCTTTGCGACTTGGACACCAGCCTCAAGTTCCTGCGCCTGTATCTTTACCGGAATCATCTGGACATCGGTTGGAACAGCTAGAATCGCCTGAAGAGAATGATGTTCGATCTCAAGTGGCATCGTTGCAGGACTCGAATGCGGAGATGAGGACTACAATTGTTCGGTTGATGGAACATATGCAACATCTTGAAGCTCGGACGGAGTCAGGGAGAGGCACCTCCGATGTATATACCGTCATAGACATCAGAACAAATACATGGTCATGTCCTTGTTTCCGTTCTCTCGTTCTTGCTGGAAGGTAATCTGATAGGGATCGTAGGACTGTAACGCCCAATTGCGCTTCCGGCACCTGTTTTTTCTTGTTCTTGTTCTTCCATTAGTTTATATGATTTTTGGCAGACTACAACGGCTGGAAAGAGCAAAGAGTCTGCTCTCACAAATTCTTAGAGAACCCAGCTGAAGGCAAGCACCTCCCGCAGAGTGCATTGCCCAATTGCTCCGATTTGATTGATTATCTCTAGAAGTGATGTTTAATTCCCGGTGATTCTTTTCTCCTTCTTGAACTTAAATGTGAAACTTTGAAGCGAAAGCAAGCTGAACAATTCCTCCCTCCCGCGCATTGTACGTCCTCTCCAGTTGCTTGTCCAATCGACCCCTACACAAATGTTCTTGAATGCAATGTTAATGATAATCTTTTTTTCTCTCTCTCGCCCAGGCTCCCCTCTACACTGCACCAGACTGAATCAAATCACTTGAAATTCTGACTCTTTTCTAATGATTGCTGAGCAGCGTTTCAAATACTAATTAGACAAAGTCTTCTCGAGAAGTGAGTCTGCCGCTTTCATACTACCATGATATATCTGATCTTACTGAATAATTATTAGCATCCGGAATCAGGACACCTGGTCTTCTTTCTCCCGTGAGGATGCTGAGCTCTATAGGCTTTCTGACATACTGTTGATTGACCCATGGTCTCAGTTCCTCCCCAGAAATGTCGAGGACTTATGCTGACGGTTTAAAAAGCTACGCTATCGCGCGGAATGATATATTCGAAGCTCACGACATCAATATCTCAAGCTTTTGCATTCTCGAATGAGAATTCTCTCCTCTTTGGCTCTCAACCGTCACGTTCTCAAGTGCCATCGATCTATCACCATGCCAGTCACCAGTTGACGAAGCATCGATGAATCATATTTAATAGCAATGACCACAGTAGGCTCTAAATTGACTTCAGACTGTCAGCTTGTCAGATCCTGTCTATCCCCTGTTTTCACCCCACTCGAACCTCTATTTTTGCAGGCAGGATCCTGCATATGCGTATTTCTGCTAGAGGTGTGACTGCTGTGGCTTCCGCTTCGGCTGAGAATGGAAGCGCTACTGCAGGTCTGTCTGATGGTAATGGCGATGGTAATGGAGACGAAGGTAATGATGATGGTAATGGCGACGAAGGTAATGACGATGGTAATGGCGATGGTAAAGGGGTCAGTGATACTAGCGCCTCGAGCACTGCAAGCTCTCAAACTAGGTTTGTTTTCCTCAAACATTACTGTTGCATTCCTCATCTTCCGCTGCTAGTAGTGCTCTGAGTTCTTTTATGACGCGCTCAGCTTCAAATGAAAACACAAGGTTCGATCAATCATTTGCAGTATCATTTCTGTAACCACATATTCTTTTGGTAGCCCTCTCAGCCCCATAACATCAACTTCCGCTGGAGGTACAAGGCAAGGTTGTTTCGGTAATTCATGTGCAGGAAAGTTTCTCATCAATTACACTCGTAGTGCCAGCTCTAGTATCATTGCTTCCATTGCAGTGACTCCATCTTCAACAGCAAAGCCCAGGTTTGTTGCTCTGAGCAGATATATTTGATGGGGTCAGATTCAACTGATTGTTCAAACTATTAGCTCCTCGTCATCTACTTCCACTTCTCCAAAAAAGACTGCATCAGCGACAGTTATCGGAGGAAGTGTAGCCGGGTCGTTGATTGCGCTACTGGCAACTGGAATATGTATTTTACTCATCCTGCGCCGCTGTCGACGTCGAATACGTGTAAAAAGCCAAATCACACCTTTGGAAGGAAGCCCAAGTGCGGGAGGTCTTCTCATATCGGAGAAGCATCGCATGAATTATCATTCTTTGCAGCCAGTGCGACTCGGGCACCAACCTCTACCGGAATCATCTGGACATCGGTCGGAACAGCTAGAATTGCCTGAAGGGAACGATGTTCGATCTCAAGTTGCATCGTTGCAGGACTCGAATGCGGAAATGAGGACTACAATTGTTCGGTTGATGGAACATATGCAACATCTTGAAGCTCAGATGGAGTCAGAGGAGGCACCTCCGATGTATATACCATCATAGACGTTAGATCTCCTCGTTCTCTGCTGGGGAATAATATAGGCACCCAATTATGCTACCGACGCCTGTTTCTCGTTCTTCCAGTAATCAGTTATGGAAAATAGGTGTTTTTCAGCAAGCTACTATGGCTGGAGGAGCAAGTAGCCTGCTCTCACAAATGCCTTGTGAGAGAATCGAGTCAAAGGCAAGCCCCTCCTGCGCAGTGCATTGCCCAATTGCTCCGATTCGATTGATTATCTCTAGAAGTAATGTTTGTATCTTTTTTCCCCTAAGGCCACAGCCACTCGCAGTACTAATTAGTGTACGTCTTCAGCGACGATGCCTTGGTTGCTTAAGCTTGGTCCTTTCATCTTGTGAAGATATTGATTGTTTACCGTTGGATGATGCATGAAATCGATTGAACCAGTTCCACCGCAGCAATGCTTGTATCACCTTGGAGTTTTAACAGCTTTATAGAAGTGTTATCCTATGCTTCGAAGGCTCTCAACCATCAAGTTGTCAAGATTGAACTAATACAGTTACAGTACCAGTATCGATCCATTACCATGCCAGTCACCAGTGTCGAAGAGTTATACTTAACAGCACAGAGGTAGTAATGCTCTGAACTTGATACCACAACTTTGCTGAGGTGAACCTTTACTGCACGCAAATCCTACCCATGCCCACTTCAATGATTTCTGCCAGAGATATTACTGTTGTAGTTTCCATGTCGACTGGAGGCTTGACAGACGCTATTGCTGTAGCTTCCGCATTGGCAGTAGGCTCTGGAGGCGCTACTGTTGTGGCTTCCATTTCAGCTGGAGATTCTGGAGATGCTACTGCTTCAGCTTTTGCAGATGACCCCGATGGTCAAAGCCATGGTAGCAATAATATCCCTCTGCCTCAGTCTTCTCCGATGAGGCCAGCTTCAGGTGAGATCTCAAGGTTCGTCTGCTTCGTTGATCATGTTTCCCTGTATCAATTCTGTACCTGAAAGTTCTACTGGTAATTTTCTCAGTTCCTCAGTAACAGAGCCAACTTCTGTTGGAAATACGAGGTTGGTTTGTTTCAGTAATTCTTGTTCAGAACCATTTCTCATCAATTACCAGCTCTGGTATTGCTGCTGACCCCACTGCAGTTACTCCATCGCCCAGGTTTGTCGCTCTGAGCAGATATATTATTGGGTTACATTTGATTAATTGCTAGGACTATTAGCTCATTATCAACTTCTACTCGAAGCTCCGCATCATCTACTTCCACTGTTCCACCAAAGACTGCATCAGCGGCAGTTATTGGAGGAAGTGTAGCTGGGTCATTGATTGCGCTGCTGGTGGTTGGAATATGTATTTTATTCATTATACGGCGTCGTAGACATGCTCGGCATCGACTCCGTGCAGAACGCCGACAAGCCACACCTTTGGAAGGAGACCTTTTCATGTCAGAGAAGCTTTGCATCAATCATGACCAGTCTCACTCTTCGCAGGCAACGAGACTCGGACCTTGCTCTCAGGTTATTCTTCCTTTTCCTATAACTTCAGCGGAATTGGGACATCGCACAGAGCTAGCAACTGGAGGGAATGGTCAATCTGAGGTAGCATTGTTGCAGGACTCGAATACCGAGATGAGGACTACAATTGGTCAGTTGATGGGGCGTATGCAGTATATTGAAGCTCAGCTTGAGTCAGGGGACTCGGTGGCAGGTATGTCACCTCCAACGTACGTATCGTAATAATTGTTGAACCAAATACATGGAGCCACATCTTTCCTGTCTGTCCAAATCCGACGATGCAAGTAGCTTCGATTCTTCAATACTCAATATAACTGCGTCCTTAACCCACCGACAGACATCCACAACAACGCATATAAGCAGTCCGATATCCTGTAATATTCCCATCTTGCATTGGACTCCCAGGGCTGAGTTATACTCCTCAAATCGCACCGTATCCGTGTAGAAGTTAACAGGTAAGTAATCACCAAAAACAGAAAAGGAATACTGTTCAATGGTAAAAAATATGCGTTACGCTTTCAACTGGAGTTCATCGGCGCCGCCTAAATTGCCTATTTAGGGCAAAAATTTCACTTACAATTGTTACGGCCAGAATTTAGTGAGTTCAAATCCCTACGTTACGCGTTACGAATCCAGATAGTTTTGGGTTCAGAAGGTCGCGTTACGGCGCTACTGAACCCTCGGTCGTAATGGTACAGTATGTAGGAAGTAGAACTATTACTGACGCAACAGCTCGAACTGAGGCTGGTCTGAGTCAGAAGATAACCGACTAAGGGTACATGAATATTGGATTAGGAAAGATTCCAGGATATTACACAGCTAAGTATATTCGGGCCGTCTTCGTCAACATTGTTGTCCCTTCTAGCTCTTCCCATGCAGGATGATAAGCAGTTTCGACTTTCCTCAGAAATGTGGAAGATTTGAAATTTCCTTTTTAAAAATATCATGTGCTCTACCAAGGTGGTCTGATGGTCCGACTGCAGTGAGTGCTTCCAAGGTTCAACTTCGCCGTCCCCTTGCATTCGCCACACTCATTTCTGTATGATTCCTTCTTATAATGCCTAGAGCGGGTAAGCCTTATCCTAAGGTTACTTTCAAATCTTTAACTTTCGAATCACTCTTTGACCCAAATATACAATGATCATTATTCCTCACGAAGCATGAAGCAGAGCTTGCTCTCGCTCACGATGAAACCACCAATATTGCCTACGACAACCAAAAAGACGACAACTCTTAAGCGATGATGACAATGAGCCCTCTACAAAGAAAGCCCGTATAACTGAGCCTCACCTGCGTAGCTCGCGTACTGGACACCTCAATGTCATCACGCACAACGACATGATCCATATAACGCCTCGTACTCAAATTCCTCCAGAACTAGCTCTAATTGACTGTACCCTGGAGGGACTTGAAGTGGATGAACCAGATTGGGATATGCCCTGGCGTTGCAACAACTCCAAAATCTCACCATCCCTCTTCATCTCCATCCCCATCATCCATTTCTTCAAGGACATCATCCCTTTGCCTTCATCTTCAGCTCCTTCATCTCAGCCATCTCCATCTTCCCTCCTAGCATCCAGCAATTATACTTCAATATGTTTGTATTTCATTCATTATTCAATAGATTCGGTTGTTGTATTGTAGATTTGTCAAGATTTATTACCACAAGCACTTAGCATGAATGACTCATAAGCAGAGAGATCCGACGGCTGGCAAAGGTAAAGTCATCTGACATTCTTGAAATGGATATTTCAAATTTGCCACGTTTCTGAGGAAAGTCCTCAAGTGGATGATAAGTATCTCTGGTAAACCGTCGAAAGCACCGACTCGGAAGGCAAGAGGCAAAGTGGTGGAGGGTGGAGCGAAGTAGCAGTGCAAGAGCGTTGTTGGATGAGGCAATGCAAAGCAAGAATGGTCTCAAGTGCTCTGTGGGCCTGAGAAGCAGCCTTGAGTGTTGATAGAGCATATTGCTGCCAGTGCTTTTAATTAAAAGGCACAGGCCAGTTATGCTTTCCTCTTACCATGTGTCTAACAAATAGGCAATTTTGCGGATATTTGTCACTATTGCCTGCTGCATTAGGTTCTATAGGTCAACAATTTTGTGAACTTGTTTGTTTGGGCTGAGAAATGAATGGAAAACTATGGAAACGGGAGGCACAGGCTGAAATGAATGTAACTGTGCATAGCCCTTCATTCATTTCAGGCCCAAATAAACAAGTTCAAAAATCCTCAGACCTATAGAACCTAAAGCAACAGGCAATACCAGAACCTTGCATTGTGGGTGTCAATGTGTCAGTCTTTCAGCTGCACATCTCCGCAAATTCCGGAGCTGGTTGTACTCTCTTCTCGCACTCACCTTTGGTCATCAGTCGGGCTTTGCAGACCCAGACTTTGCAGATGCCATGCAATTCAATAATCCCCTCGGTGCTATCAGCTTGATGTTTCATGCGGTTTGCGTTGGTCAACTTCCAAGATTATAGAGAGATGTACCCAGGGCTCACTCTGTCAAGGGAAGGGAGGCTAAAAAGGACAGGGGACTAGATTTTCCTTGTCTCTCCCATCAAGTGGGTCCTTGGTTTCCAGTTCAAACTGGACCAACACTGTAGATTTGAATCCAGTTTTACAGACCGGATAGTGGGTATAGTGGGACTATTATCAGGAGGCAATGGCATGTCTTGGAATCCGGAGGGACCGTTATCAAGTATGTTGCTACGGCTTGGATTTTGGAGCATTGATTTGGATTTTTGGGCAGGCAAACACGCTTAATTGGACTGTGTACTGTATTGTATAATGAAAACATACAAGGATTTAAATCCCAGCAAAGCACCTTTCAAAGTGGGACCAGAGTTGATACATAATACACCACCAACCCAGTTCTGACCCGAGAAGAGATTCAACGAAAGTGTTTGGCGGACAAGGACTTGAAGGATTATACTGAGCTTTGAATAATGTTCCGATGATGTTTTTAGTAGCAGGCTTCAGTCGATTCTTACGTGGCAACATCTGTCTGACATTTTTGGCTTTACCGTGTGTCATCATTTCTTGCAATGTTTACCTGACATCTTGCATTCCTCAATCCAATATTCTCTGCTTTGAGGTTGTCTCGACACTCAAATGCACTTTCTGCTTGGTGATGAATACATAAGTAAATTCAAATCCAGTCGGCTACTACCCCAAATTCATATCAACCTCCATTCCTCATTCACATCCATTTCCTCTCGGTGTTGCCGCTTTCGTGCAGTTGATACACCTGTGGCAGACGTTCCCTGATTCTTTTCCTTGTTCTTTTGTCATGTCACCGCTGCCTTTTCTTGAGTTTGAGTTCGCTTAGCGCTCTGAGTGACCCGCAATCCAACCGCTATCTCTACATGCCATTCCTTTCTGTTCATGATGAGTGGTTGAGGGACAGTGAGGTACCGAGGGAGGTAACACCTTAATCGTGCAGCATTATGAAGGGCATGGGTGTTGATGATATATTGTTCATCATCTGCAACATGCTCAATGCATGAGAGCTCTTGGCCTGACTCCATCCGTTCCTGACGTTGTCGGGTAGACCCTGTTGCGCTACACCCAGCCGCTTGACAATCATGTTGAACATTGATGATGAATTGAATAGTCTACCAATGCAAAAAATCAATACTAGCTCATTAAAGAGAATGTTGCATACCTCTGAATTGACCACTAAATGATGCCTTTCTGGCTTGTGTAGAACGGGCATTTCATAGTAGTGGTGCAGCGCCTCTGAGAGAGTGAACTCATGCAGTGTTACCAAGTCCAAAGTCTGATTGCCCTTGGAGGAGTGTAAGATTTCAATGATCCGAGCAATAAAGTGACGGTCCTATAGTCAATTGTAAGGCATAAAACACTCCAATTATTCTTAACTGTACACACCTTGCAACGTACAATCACCCAGGAGCCAACAGGGCAAACATCCTTCGGACTGTGATATGACATGAGTTCCGATAATCCAAGAAGAGTCAGGCGATACAGTCACAGAAGTGGACACGGCATTGAAAGCCATGGTATCTTTACCAGCTAATAGCATCCTCTTCTCTTGACCTGGACACCGCACAGATCCTGGGCTTCATTTGGCGAGGCGGTGTCCATCCTAGATGCCGTTGCAGAATAGGCATGCTATGTAAAAGGGCAATGACACTCTCTCCAGCACGTTCAGTTTGACCATTTCAAACCCAGTAGCCACCACTGATAATGTGCGTTAATCTACCCAACTCGCCATTCTTCAGTGCAATGTCCCGACTTGGAGCTTGATGATTGCTCAGTACAGAGCACATGCGGAAAACAGCGTTGAAACACTCGAAAGACTTCAGTTGAAAATCGGACCGAGGGACCAAATCGCCGTATATGTGCAGGAAGATGCTTCAGAAGATGTAACTTGATTTTCTTCAGAATCTTCGCTGGATCAATGCGTGCCCATGCATCGAGTACATTGTCAATCCAGACTTCAAGATCCTCCTGTGTAAGATATACTAATGAGCAATGAGATTCTGTGTGGAAAACAAAGGAATTGTACCAGATATTGTTCGAGATCATCAATCTCCGCAATCCAGAGAGCTGCTCCTAGCTCACCGAGTGCCTTAGCAAGAGTAAACTGATTTCCTGAAACAATGTTGTGAATGTGGAACACGGCAGTTTGCATGAGCATTTTGAAGTGTTTGCTGATTAAACCGTTTCGGTACTGCATCATATAAGCAGATCGAAATTGGCAGAATGGTCAAACCATTGGTGTCAGTACTTTGTAAACGAATGGCAAAAAGGGCTTGCGTAGAGTCGTCCCAAGAGCTATGCATGTCGTACCAAGCATATTTCTTGTGTCCAAGCAAATACGTGTGCAGATTTTCCACCGGAGTATCTTGGGAAGGATCTAAATCTAAGTAGAATTTTCAACATTTGCCTGACTAAAACAACCAAAATACTCACATTTAGCATCTAAAAGCAGATTGTAAGGCTGTTTGGTCTGTGTGGAGAGCCAGCATAGCAGTTCAGCTGATATGTCATCAACTGACCATTGAGGATCCTTTCGTTTGAACTCCGAGGACTTGCTGAGCAATACTGGTATCCAATACTCAGCTGTTTTATCAACTGCACCAGACGCAACTCGAACTGCTTCCACATGGGATGCAACACCACAGACTCGCCAACCAAATTTGCTCCAGGATCGCATTTTCGAGTTTCAGCTGCAGAACGAAGTTCACTGACCTTCAAATCGTTACTTATTGTTAAATTTGAGTTTGCAGAGTGAAGACTTACATTATAGAATGCTTTGTAACCCTTGTCTGACTCTTTTTCAGCATAAGTTCCACCAACATGACAGACTCGACAGAGGAAAGTTCCGTTGTGGCCTATGTGCAAACACTCCTCTGATTGTTGTGGATTGTCAGCAGGGAGATAAGGAACCTGAATGCGGAATCGGCAGTAACTGCCCCGTTGCAGCATTATAGCATCTGTATAGGATTAGCATGTGTAGACCTATAAAATGAAACATTTCATGCAATCGATAAATGAGAATTAAGTGAAATCTCACTCGACTTGTTTCATAACTGACCCCAACATCTCTGTTGCGGAAACCTGTTGAGAAGAGCCTACAAAGTTGACATGGTATTCTTGTTGCACTAGTTTTCCCGGAAGACTCCCATTGCACATATATACATTGACGTGCTTCTGGTACTGCTTTGAACATGCACCTGAAACATCATCCGCCCATACTGGCATCCATACGACAACATGATCTTCATCTTTATCAAGCTCACAGATATTTGTTGGGCATCGAAGCTGAAAATGACGCTGATTGGGCTGAGGACATAAGTCAGATGGGATGTGCAAAAAAATTCCAGGGACGTACCTGCGAATTTGAGACTCCCTGTCAATTCAATTATTTCTGGCAGATTCATCGAAAACTCGTTGGTTGAGATACGCTCCTCCGATTCTCCAACAATGAGTCTGGCAGATTCTGGAGTGACTGTCCTACAATAGGCATGTACTTCACCCTTCACGATTGACCCAGATGAAGGGAATAACCAGTCAGACCATCGGATAGCATTGCAAGCTCATCGACATAGAAGCGCTTGCTGCCCTTCCGAAAAGATGGTGTGAGTTGTTCTGGATGCTCTCGCATTCAGGCAAATTGAGTAAATTCCGAACGCGGGGCACCATCGGTGTCCTCAGGATAGAACATTATGTGTTGTGCTGTCTCAGGATTCTCAAAGTTCTGTTGGAGACAATCAGATTTGATTTCGTGTGGATGAAATTGTATAAATACCTTCTTCAACATATCTGTCACATCATTCAGGTAGTAGATGTCTCCCTGCTGAGACTTGTACTGTATGCTGGGAATGCCGCAGAGTTCTCGTAGTTGCGCTTGCTCTTCCCGAAGTGCTTTGTATGATGGTACTTCCTTTGGATTCAAGCTGCGCATGACCCATAAGATCATTTTCATGTGGCTGCTGGATAACCGTAGTCTCGGTAGGTTGTCGAGAATATCAAGAAGGAATGTCTATGAAGGTCCTGGTTATGAAATGGAATGTGAAGGAAATAAGCAACATACTGTTTTATTCTTATACGGCCGATAATCTTCATGAGTGCTTATTCCAGTTAGAAATTTGCGCATATCTTCATCTTCGCCTTCTTTGTCCAAACCTCAAGAACACAAAATTCAGCTGAATAGCCTGCTTATTCAATATACAAGATTTACCAAGCGCCATAAATTCAGCTGCTAATTCAGGAACTGAGGCATCCTCTGGTTGCCCATCAAGGACTCCTCGTTTGCTTGAAGACACAGGAGTTCAAATTCTTGGTGGAGAAGATCTTCATTGTGTTTCTGTATAGCATTGTTGTCAATTGGGGCGAAGAGCTGGGATTGCTCCTCTGCTGTGAAGGAAAGTCCCTCGGAAGCATGGATATATTCACGATCAAGTTCGAGAGAGCCCTGTGCTATCATCGAGAGGATGCTGCACAGCTATTGGCTCTGGTGGATGATTGAGCATTACTGCTGGAGCATTATAAGCTTCATTATAGTTTCTTTGTCTCGCTTCAGCTGCTGCCTTTCTACTTTCCCATGTGCGAAACAGCTTCTGTGTGCTCCGCTTGATGTACAATGCTTGCTCCAGGAATGACACTGAATGACTTTCACAATTCCGTTGCTTGCCTCTTGGCAGACCAGACAAGACACAGTCTCATTCGAAAGTTCCTGGCAGTCTATTGAAGATCTCAGATAATGAGAAAAACTAATAGTTGTGAATTTGCATACCAGGGCCCAGATCTTTGCGACGAGAAGGCATTGGGTCTTAATCGTGCTCCAGAATCACGATTGATGCGTCTTTCTCAAAGTCAGAGATGAAGGATGTGTGTCAAGGTTCAGCCAATATATTGAAAATAATATTGCAATCCAGAGAGAACATTGTACAGAGATCGAAAGGATCCTCAGGCAAATGAACGCCATGAGTGGTTTTTAAATAAAATCAAATTGAAACTCCGCTTATGGTTCACTTCCATCGTAACTTCCACTGCAACTCTGTTGAAAACTTCTTTCCTCATTCCTCTTCTTTCCCATTCAAGCTATATTCTATCTCGGTGACTTTGAAGTTATTGGGATGGCCAGGTTAACTATTTTTTAAAAGAAAATCTCTCACGAGCCAATCGGTCCTTGCAGCTGGTATAAAAGACCTTCAAGACTTCGAAGGTTTTTCAGTTTCTCCTCTTTTTTGC